>CAKAIZ010000398.1:109546-150238 GCA_916610145.1 Eristalis arbustorum | reverse complement strand
CATTTCCTGAACTACTATGAAAGTTTTTGATCTTTAGCCGACTTTTTCCTGTGATTTTTACTAGTTTCTTCTTTTCATATAACTTTTTCTGCTCTTTTACCTACTTTTTTCATGGAAAGTCTGATTATTTTCTCAATATTTTTATATTATACTGCTATTTTTATATATATACTGCGCTGAAACCCGCATTTCCTGAACTACTATAAAAGTTTTTGATCTTTAACCGACTTTTTCCTGTGATTTTTACTACTTTCTTCTTTTTATATAACTTTTTCTGCTCTTTTACCTACATTTTTCATGGAAAATCTGATTATTTTCTCAATATTTTTATATTATATAATATTTTTATAATATTTTTATATAAAACCCAAATTTCCTGAACTACTATAAAAGTTTTTGATCTTTAACCAACTTTTTCCTGTGATTTTTACTAGTTTCCTCTTTTCATATAACTTTTTCTACTCTTTTACCTACATTTTGCATGGAAAATCTGATTATTTTCTCAATATTTTTATATTATATATATATATATATATACTGCGCTGAAACCCGCATTTCCTAAACTACTATGAAAGTTTTTGATCTTTAACCGACTTTTTCCTGTGATTTTTACTAGTTTCTTCTTTTCATATAACTTTTTCTGCTCTTTTACCTACTTTTTTCATGGAAAATCTGATTATTTTCTCAATATTTTTATATTATACTGCTATTTTTATATATATACTGCGCTGAAACCCAAATTTCCTGAACTACTATAAAAGTTTTTGATCTTTAACCAACTTTTTCCTGTGATTTTTACTAGTTTCCTCTTTTCATATAACTTTTTCTGCTCTTTTACCTACATTTTGCATGGAAAATCTGATTATTTTCTCAATATTTTTATATTATATATATATATATATATATATATACTGCGCTGAAACCCGCATTTCCTAAACTACTATGAAAGTTTTTGATCTTTAACCGACTTTTTCCTGTGACTTTTACTAGTTTCTTCTTTTCATATAACTTTTTCTGCTCTTTTACCTACTTTTTTCATGGAAAATCTGATTATTTTCTCAATATTTTTATATTATACTGCTTTTTTTATATATATACTGCGCTGAAACCCGCATTTCCTGAACTACTATGAAAGTTTTTGATCTTTAACCAACTTTTTCCTGTGATTTTTACTAGTTTCTTCTTTTCATATAACTTTTTCTGCTCTTTTACCTACATTTTGCATGGAAAATCTGATTATTTTCTCAATATTTTTATATTATATATATATATATATATATACTGCGCTGAAACCCGCATTTCCTGAACTACTATGAAAGTTTTTGATCTTTAACCAACTTTTTCCTGTGATTTTTACTAGTTTCTTCATTTCATATAACTTTTTCTGCTCTTTTACCTACATTTTTCAAGGAAAATCTGATTATTTTCTCAATATTTTTATATTATACTGCTATTTATATATATGTACTGCGCTGAAACACGCATTTCCTGAACTACTATAAAAGTTTTTGATCTTTAACCAACTTTTTCCTGTGATTTTTACTAGTTTCTTTTACCTTCTTTTACCTACTTTTTTCATGGAAAGTCTGATTATTTTCTCAATATTTTTATATTATACTGCTATTGATATATATATACTGCGCTGAAACCCGCATTTCCTGAACTACTATAAAAGTTTTTGATCTTTAACCGACTTTTTCCTGTGATTTTTACTAGTTTCTTCTTTTTATATAACTTTTTCTGCTCTTTTACCTACTTTTTTCATGGAAAATCTGATTATTTTCTCAATATTTTTATATTATATATATATATATACTGCGCTGAAACCCGCATTTCCTGAACTACTATGAAAGTTTTTGATCTTTAACCGACTTTTTCCTGTGATTTTTACTAGTTTCTTCTTTTCATATAACTTTTTCTGCTCTTTTACCTACTTTTTTCATGGAAAGTCTGATTATTTTCTCAATATTTTTATATTATACTGCTATTTTTATATATATACTGCGCTGAAACCCGCATTTCCTGAACTACTATAAAAGTTTTTGATCTTTAACCGACTTTTTCCTGTGATTTTTACTAGTTTCTTCTTTTTATATAACTTTTTCTGCTCTTTTACCTACATTTTTCATGGAAAATCTGATTATTTTCTCAATATTTTTATATTATACTGCTATTTTTATCTATATACTGCGCTGAAACCCGCATTTCCTGAACTACTATGAAAGTTTTTGATCTTTAACTAACTTTTTCCTGTGATTTTGACTAGTTTCTTCTTTTCATATAACTTTTTCTGCTGTTTTACCTACTTTTTTCATGGAAAATCTGATTATTTTCTCAATATTTTTATATTATACTGCTATTTTTATATATATACTGCGCTGAAACCCAAATTTCCTGAACTACTATAAAAGTTTTTGATCTTTAACCAACTTTTTCCTGTGATTTTTACTAGTTTCCTCTTTTCATATAACTTTTTCTGCTCTTTTACCTACATTTTGCATGGAAAATCTGATTATTTTCTCAATATTTTTATATTATATATATATATATATACTGCGCTGAAACCCGCATTTCCTGAACTACTATGAAAGTTTTTGATCTTTAACTAACTTTTTCCCGTGATTTTGACTAGTTTCTTCTTTTCATATAACTTTTTCTGCTGTTTTACCTACTTTTTTCATGGAAAATCTGATAATTTTCTCAATATTTTTATATTATACTGCTATTTTTATATATATACTGCGCTGAAACCCAAATTTCCTGAACTACTATAAAAGTTTTTGATCTTTAACCAACTTTTTCCTGTGATTTTTACTAGTTTCCTCTTTTCATATAACTTTTTCTGCTCTTTTACCTACATTTTGCATGGAAAATCTGATTATTTTCTCAATATTTTTATATTGTATATATATATATATATATATACTGCGCTGAAACCCGCATTTCCTAAACTACTATGAAAGTTTTTGATCTTTAACCGACTTTTTCCTGTGATTTTTACTAGTTTCTTCTTTTCATATAACTTTTTCTGCTCTTTTACCTACTTTTTCCATGCAAAATCTGATTATTTTCTCAATATTTTTATATTATACTGCTATTTTTATATATATACTGCGCTGAAACCCAAATTTCCTGAACTACTATAAAAGTTTTTGATCTTTAACCAACTTTTTCCTGTGATTTTTACTAGTTTCCTCTTTTCATATAACTTTTTCTGCTCTTTTACCTACATTTTGCATGGAAAATCTGATTATTTTCTCAATATTTTTATATTATATATATATATATATATACTGCGCTGAAACCCGCATTTCCTAAACTACTATGAAAGTTTTTGATCTTTAACCGACTTTTTCCTGTGATTTTTACTAGTTTCTTCTTTTCATATAACTTTTTCTGCTCTTTTACCTACTTTTTTTCATGGAAAATCTGATTATTTTCTCAATATTTTTATATTATACTGCTTTTTTTATATATATACTGCGCTGAAACCCGCATTTCCTGAACTACTATGAAAGTTTTTGATCTTTAACCAACTTTTTCCTGTGATTTTTACTAGTTTCTTCTTTTCATATAACTTTTTCTGCTCTTTTACCTACATTTTGCATGGAAAATCTGATTATTTTCTCAATATTTTTATATTATATATATATATATATATACTGCGCTGAAACCCGCATTTCCTGAACTACTATGAAAGTTTTTGATCTTTAACTAACTTTTTCCTGTGATTTTGACTAGTTTCTTCTTTTCATATAACTTTTTCTGTTCTTTTACCTACTTTTTTCATGGAAAATCTGATTATTTTCTCAATATTTTTATATTATACTGCTATTTTTATATATATACTGCGCTGAAACCCGCATTTCCTGAACTACTATAAAAGTTTTTGATCTTTAACCAACTTTTCCTGTGATTTTTACTAGTTTCTTCTTTTCATACAACTTTTTCTGCTCTTTTACCTACATTTTTCATGGAAAATCTGATTATTTTCTCAATATTTTTATATATACTGTGCTGAAACCCGCATTTCCTGAACTACTATGAAAGTTTTTGATCTTTAACCAACTTTTTCCTGTGATTTTTACTAGTTTCTTCTTTTCGTATAACTTTTTCTGCTCTTTTACCTACATTTTTCATGGAAAATCTGATTACTTTTTCAATATTTTTATATTATATATATATATATACTGCGCTGAAACCCGCATTTCCTGAACTACTATGAAAGTTTTTGATCTTTAACCAACTTTTTCCTGTGATTTTTACTAGTTTCTTCTTTTCGTATAACTTTTTCTGCTCTTTTACCTACATTTTTCATGGAAAATCTGATTACTTTTTCAATATTTTTATATTATATATATATATATATACTGCGCTGAAACCCGCATTTCCTGAACTACTATGAAAGATTTGATCTTTAACCAACTTTTTCCTGTGATTTTTACTAGTTTCTTCTTTTCATATAACTTTTTCTGCTCTTTTACCTACTTTTTTCATGGAAAGTCTGATTATTTTCTCAATATTTTTATATTATACTGCTATTTTTATATATATACTGCGCTGAAACCCGCATTTCCTGAACTACTATAAAAGTTTTTGATCTTTAACCAACATTTTCCTGTGATTTTTACTAGTTTCTTCTTTTCATATAACTTTTTCTGCTCTTTTACCTACATTTTTCATGGAAAATCTGATTATTTTCTCAATATTTTTATATATACTGTGCTGAAACCCGCATTTCCTGAACTACTATGAAAGTTTTTGATCTTTAACCAACTTTTTCCTGTGGTTTTTACTAGTTTCTTCTTTTCATATAACTTTTTCTGCTCTTTTACCTACATTTTTCATGGAAAATCTGATTATTTTCTCAATATTTTTATACTAAACTGCTATTTTTATATATATACTGCGCTGAAACCCGCATTTCCTGAACTACTATAAAAGTTTTTGATCTTTAACCAACTTTTTCCTGTGATTTTTACTAGTTTCTTCTTTTCATATAACTTTTTCTGCTCTTTTACCTAAATTTTTCATGGAAAATCTGATTATTTTCTCAATATTTTTATATTATATATATATATATATATACTGCGCTGAAACCCGCATTTCCTGAACTACTATGAAAGATTTGATCTTTAACCAACTTTTTCCTGTGATTTTTACTAGTTTCTTCTTTTCATATAACTTTTTCCGCTCTTTTACCTACTTTTTTCATGGAAAATCTGATTACTTTCTCAATATTTTTATATTATACTGCTATTTTTATATATGTACTGCGCTGAAACCCGCATTTCCTGAACTACTATAAAAGTTTTTGATCTTTAACCGACTTTTTCCTGTGATTTTTACTAGTTTCTTCTTTTTATATAACTTTTTCTGCTCTTTTACCTACATTTTTCATGGAAAATCTGATTATTTTCTCAATATTTTTATATTATACTGCTATTTTTATCTATATACTGCGCTGAAACCCGCATTTCCTGAACTACTATGAAAGTTTTTGATCTTTAACTAACTTTTTCCTGTGATTTTGACTAGTTTCTTTTGTTTCATATAACTTTTTCTGCTGTTTACCTACTTTTTTCATGGAAAATCTGATTATTTTCTCAATATTTTTATATTATACTGCTATTTTTATATATATACTGCGCTGAAACCCAAATTTCCTGAACTACTATAAAAGTTTTTGATCTTTAACCAACTTTTTCCTGTGATTTTTACTAGTTTCCTCTTTTCATATAACTTTTTCTGCTCTTTTACCTACATTTTGCATGGAAAATCTGATTATTTTCTCAATATTTTTATATTGTATATATATATATATATATATACTGCGCTGAAACCCGCATTTCCTAAACTACTATGAAAGTTTTTGATCTTTAACCGACTTTTTCCTGTGATTTTTACTAGTTTCTTCTTTTCATATAACTTTTTCTGCTGTTTTACCTACTTTTTTCATGGAAAATCTGATTATTTTCTCAATATTTTTATATTATACTGCTATTTTTATATATATACTGCGCTGAAACCCAAATTTCCTGAACTACTATAAAAGTTTTTGATCTTTAACCAACTTTTTCCTGTGATTTTTACTAGTTTCCTCTTTTCATATAACTTTTTCTGCTCTTTTACCTACATTTTGCATGGAAAATCTGATTATTTTCTCAATATTTTTATATTGTATATATATATATATATATACTGCGCTGAAACCCGCATTTCCTAAACTACTATGAAAGTTTTTGATCTTTAACCGACTTTTTCCTGTGATTTTTACTAGTTTCTTCTTTTCATATAACTTTTTCTGCTCTTTTACCTACTTTTTTCATGGAAAATCTGATTATTTTCTCAATATTTTTATATTATACTGCTATTTTTATATATATACTGCGCTGAAACCCAAATTTCCTGAACTACTATAAAAGTTTTTGATCTTTAACCAACTTTTTCCTGTGATTTTTACTAGTTTCCTCTTTTCATATAACTTTTTCTGCTCTTTTACCTACATTTTGCATGGAAAATCTGATTATTTTCTCAATATTTTTATATTATATATATATATATATACTGCGCTGAAACCCGCATTTCCTAAACTACTATGAAAGTTTTTGATCTTTAACCGACTTTTTCCTGTGATTTTTACTAGTTTCTTCTTTTCATATAACTTTTTCTGCTCTTTTACCTACTTTTTTCATGGAAAATCTGATTATTTTCTCAATATTTTTATATTATACTGCTTTTTTTATATATATACTGCGCTGAAACCCGCATTTCCTGAACTACTATGAAAGTTTTTGATCTTTAACCAACTTTTTCCTGTGATTTTTACTAGTTTCTTCTTTTCATATAACTTTTTCTGCTCTTTTACCTACATTTTGCATGGAAAATCTGATTATTTTCTCAATATTTTTATATTATATATATATATATATATATACTGCGCTGAAACCCGCATTTCCTGAACTACTATGAAAGTTTTTGATCTTTAACTAACTTTTTCCTGTGATTTTGACTAGTTTCTTCTTTTCATATAACTTTTTCTGCTCTTTTACCTACTTTTTTCATGGAAAATCTGATTATTTTCTCAATATTTTTATATTATACTGCTATTTTTATATATATACTGCGCTGAAACCCGCATTTCCTGAACTACTATAAAAGTTTTTGATCTTTAACCAACTTTTCCTGTGATTTTTACTAGTTTCTTCTTTTCATACAACTTTTTCTGCTCTTTTACCTACATTTTTCATGGAAAATCTGATTATTTTCTCAATATTTTTATATTATATATATATATATATACTGCGCTGAAACCCGCATTTCCTGAACTACTATGAAAGTTTTTGATCTTTAACCAACTTTTTCCTGTGATTTTTACTAGTTTCTTCTTTTCGTATAACTTTTTCTGCTCTTTTACCTACATTTTTCATGGAAAATCTGATTACTTTTTCAATATTTTTATATTATATATATATATATATACTGCGCTGAAACCCGCATTTCCTGAACTACTATGAAAGATTTGATCTTTAACCAACTTTTTCCTGTGATTTTTACTAGTTTCTTCTTTTCATATAACTTTTTCTGCTCTTTTACCTACTTTTTTCATAGAAAGTCTGATTATTTTCTCAATATTTTTATATTATACTGCTATTTTTATATATATACTGCGCTGAAACCCGCATTTCCTGAACTACTATAAAAGTTTTTGATCTTTAACCAACATTTTCCTGTGATTTTTACTAGTTTCTTCTTTTCATATAACTTTTTCTGCTCTTTTACCTACATTTTTCATGGAAAATCTGATTATTTTCTCAATATTTTTATATATACTGCGCTGAAACCCGCATTTCCTGAACTACTATGAAAGTTTTTGATCTTTAACCAACTTTTTCCTGTGATTTTTACTAGTTTCTTCTTTTCATATAACTTTTTCTGCTCTTTTACCTACATTTTTCATGGAAAATCTGATTATTTTCTCAATATTTTTATACTAAACTGCTATTTTTATATATATACTGCGCTGAAACCCGCATTTCCTGAACTACTATGAAAGTTTTTGATCTTTAACCGACTTTTTCCTGTGATTTTTACTAGTTTCTTCTTTTCATATAACTTTTTCTGCTCTTTTACCTACTTTTTTCATGGAAAATCTGATTATTTTCTCAATATTTTTATATTATACTGCTATTTTTATATATATACTGCGCTGAAACCCGCATTTCCTGAACTATTGTGAACGTTTTTGATCTTTAACCGACTTTTTCCTGTGATTCTTACTAGTTTCTTCTTTTCATATAACTTTTTCTGCTCTTTTACCTACTTTTTTCATGGAAAATCTGCATATTTTCTCAATATTTTTATATTATATATATATATATACTGCGCTGAAACCCGCATTTCCTGAACTACTATGAAAGTTTTTGATCTTTAACCGACTTTTTAGTGTGATTTTTACTAGTTTCTTCTTTTCATATAACTTTTTCTGCTCTTTTACCTACTTTTTTCATGGAAAATCTGATTATTTTCTCAATATTTTTATATTATATATATATATATATATACTGCGCTGAAACCCGCATTTCCTGAACAACTATGAAAGTTTTTGATCTTTAACCGACTTTTTCCTGTGATTTTTACTAGTTTCTTCTTTTCATATAACTTTTTCTGCTCTTTTACCTACTTTTTTCATGCAAAATCTGATTATTTTCTCAATATTTTTATATTATACTGCTATTTTTATATATATACTGCGCTGAAACCCGCATTTCCTGAACTACTATGAAAGTTTTTCATCTTTAACCAACTTTTTTCCTGTGATTTTGACTAGTTTCTTCTTTTCATATAACTTTTTCTGCTGTTTTACCTACTTTTTTTCATGGAAAATCTGATTATTTTCTCAATATTTTTATATTATACTGCTATTTTTATATATATACTGCGCTGAAACCCAAATTTCCTGAACTACTATAAAAGTTTTTGATCTTTAACCAACTTTTTCCTGTGATTTTTACTAGTTTCCTCTTTTCATATAACTTTTTCTGCTCTTTTACCTACATTTTGCATGGAAAATCTGATTATTTTCTCAATATTTTTATATTGTATATATATATATATATATATATACTGCGCTGAAACCCGCATTTCCTAAACTACTATGAAAGTTTTTGATCTTTAACCGACTTTTTCCTGTGATTTTTACTAGTTTCTTCTTTTCATATAACTTTTTCTGCTCTTTTACCTACTTTTTTCATGGAAAATCTGATTATTTTCTCAATATTTTTATATTATACTGCTATTTTTATATATATACTGCGCTGAAACCCAAATTTCCTGAACTACTATAAAAGTTTTTGATCTTTAACCAACTTTTTCCTGTGATTTTTACTAGTTTCCTCTTTTCATATAACTTTTTCTGCTCTTTTACCTACATTTTGCATGGAAAATCTGATTATTTTCTCAATATTTTTATATTATATATATATATATATATATACTGCGCTGAAACCCGCATTTCCTAAACTACTATGAAAGTTTTTGATCTTTAACCGACTTTTTCCTGTGATTTTTACTAGTTTCTTCTTTTCATATAACTTTTTCTGCTCTTTTACCTACTTTTTTCATGGAAAAACTGATTATTTTCTCAATATTTTTATATTATACTGCTTTTTTTATATATATACTGCGCTGAAACCCGCATTTCCTGAACTACTATGAAAGTTTTTGATCTTTAACCAACTTTTTCCTGTGATTCTTACTAGTTTCTTCTTTTCACATAACTTTTTCTGCTCTTTTACCTACATTTTGCATGGAAAATCTGATTATTTTCTCAATATTTTTATATTATATATATATATATATATATATACTGCGCTGAAACCCGCATTTCCTGAACTACTATGAAAGTTTTTGATCTTAAACCAACTTTTTCCTGTGATTTTTACTAGTTTCTTCATTTCATATAACTTTTTCTGCTCTTTTACCTACATTTTTCAAGGAAAATCTGATTATTTTCTCAATATTTTTATATTATATATATATATATATATATATATATACTGCGCTGAAACCCGCATTTCCTAAACTACTATGAAAGTTTTTGATCTTTAACCAACTTTTTCCTGCGATTTTTACTAGTTTCTTCTTTTTATATAACTTTTTCTGCTCTTTTACCTACATTTTTCATGGAAAATCTGATTATTTTCTCAATATTTTTATATTATACTGCTATTTTTATATATATACTGCGCTGAAACCCGCATTTCCTGAACTACTATGAACGTTTTTGATCTTTAACTAACTTTTTCCTGTGATTTTGACTAGTTTCTTCTT
Organism: Eristalis arbustorum; assembly: GCA_916610145.1. Classification (NCBI taxonomy): domain Eukaryota; kingdom Metazoa; phylum Arthropoda; class Insecta; order Diptera; family Syrphidae; genus Eristalis; species Eristalis arbustorum. The sequence continues at coordinate 139,906 of CAKAIZ010000398.1, read as the reverse complement.
TTCATATAACTTTTTCTGCTCTTTTACCTACTTTTTTCATGGAAAATCTGATTATTTTCTCAATATTTTTATATTATACTGCTATTTTTATATATATACTGCGCTGAAACCCGCATTTCCTGAACTACTATAAAAGTTTTTGATCTTTAACCAACTTTTCCTGTGATTTTTACTAGTTTCTTCTTTTCATACAACTTTTTCTGCTCTTTTACCTACATTTTTCATGGAAAATCTGATTATTTTCTCAATATTTTTATATTATATATATATATATACTGCGCTGAAACCCGCATTTCCTGAACTACTATGAAAGTTTTTGATCTTTAACCAACTTTTTCCTGTGATTTTTACTAGTTTCTTCTTTTCGTATAACTTTTTCTGCTCTTTTACCTACATTTTTCATGGAAAATCTGATTACTTTTTCAATATTTTTATATTATATATATATATATATATACTGCGCTGAAACCCGCATTTCCTGAACTACTATGAAAGATTTGATCTTTAACCAACTTTTTCCTGTGATTTTTACTAGTTTCTTCTTTTCATATAACTTTTTCTGCTCTTTTACCTACTTTTTTCATGGAAAGTCTGATTATTTTCTCAATATTTTTATATTATACTGCTATTTTTATATATATACTGCGCTGAAACCCGCATTTCCTGAACTACTATAAAAGTTTTTGATCTTTAACTAACATTTTCCTGTGATTTTTACTAGTTTCTTCTTTTCATATAACTTTTTCTGCTCTTTTACCTACATTTTTCATGGAAAATCTGATTATTTTCTCAATATTTTTATATATACTGCGCTGAAACCCGCATTTCCTGAACTACTATGAAAGTTTTTGATCTTTAACCAACTTTTTCCTGTGATTTTTACTAGTTTCTTCTTTTCATATAACTTTTTCTGATCTTTTACCTACATTTTTCATGGAAAATCTGATTATTTTCTCAATATTTTTATACTAAACTGCTATTTTTATATATATACTGCGCTGAAACCCACATTTCCTGAACTACTATAAAAGTTTTTGATCTTTAACCAACTTTTTCCTGTGATTTTTACTAGTTTCTTCTTTTCATATAACTTTTTCTGCTCTTTTACCTAAATTTTTCATGGAAAATCTGATTATTTTCTCAATATTTTTATATTATACTGCTATTTTTATATATATACTGCGCTGAAACCCGCATTTCCTGAACTACTATGAAAGTTTTTGATCTTTAACCAACTTTTTCCTGTGATTTTTACTAGTTTCTTCATTTCATATAACTTTTTCTGCTCTTTTACCTACATTTTTCAAGGAAAATCTGATTATTTTCTCAATATTTTTATATTATATATATATATATATATATATATATATATATACTGCGCTGAAACCCGCATTTCCTAAACTACTATGAAAGTTTTTGATCTTTAACCAACTTTTTCCTGCGATTTTTACTAGTTTCTTCTTTTTATATAACTTTTTCTGCTCTTTTACCTACATTTTTCATGGAAAATCTGATTATTTTCTCAATATTTTTATATTATACTGCTATTTTTATATATATACTGCGCTGAAACCCGCATTTCCTGAACTACTATGAAAGTTTTTGATCTTTAACTAACTTTTTCCTGTGATTTTGACTAGTTTCTTCTTTTCATATAACTTTTTCTGCTCTTTTACCTACTTTTTTCATGGAAAATCTGATTATTTTCTCAATATTTTTATATTATACTGCTATTTTTATATATATACTGCGCTGAAACCCGCATTTCCTGAACTACTAAAAAAGTTTTTGATCTTTAACCAACTTTTCCTGTGATTTTTACTAGTTTCTTCTTTTCATACAACTTTTTCTGCTCTTTTACCTACATTTTTCATGGAAAATCTGATTATTTTCTCAATATTTTTATATTATATATATATATACTGCGCTGAAACCCGCAATTCCTGAACTACTATGAAAGTTTTTGATCTTTAACCAACTTTTTCCTGTGATTTTTACTAGTTTCTTCTTTTCGTATAACTTTTTCTGCTCTTTTACCTACATATTTCATGGAAAATCTGATTACTTTTTCAATATTTTTATATTATATATATATACATATACTGCGCTGAAACCCGCATTTCCTGAACTACTATGAAAGATTTGATCTTTAACCAACTTTTTCCTGTGATTTTTACTAGTTTCTTCTTTTCATATAACTTTTTCTGCTCTTTTACCTACTTTTTTCATGGAAAGTCTGATTATTTTCTCAATATTTTTATATTATACTGCTATTTTTATATATATACTGCGCTGAAACCCGCATTTCCTGAACTACTATAAAAGTTTTTGATCTTTAACCAACATTTTCCTGTGATTTTTACTAGTTTCTTCTTTTCATATAACTTTTTCTGCTCTTTTACCTACATTTTTCATGGAAAATCTGATTATTTTCTCAATATTTTTATATATACTGCGCTGAAACCCGCATTTCCTGAACTACTATGAAAGTTTTTGATCTTTAACCAACTTTTTCCTGTGATTTTTACTAGTTTCTTCTTTTCATATAACTTTTTCTGCTCTTTTACCTCTTTGTTTTAATGGAAAATCTGATTATTTTCTCAATATTTTTATACTAAACTGCTATTTTTATATATATACTGCGCTGAAACCCGCATTTCCTGAACTACTATAAAAGTTTTTGATCTTTAACCAACTTTTTCCTGTGATTTTTACTAGTTTCTTCTTCTCATATAACTTTTTCTGCTCTTTTACCTAAATTTTTCATGGAAAATCTGATTATTTTCTCAATATTTTTATATTATATATATATATATATATACTGCGCTGAAACCCGCATTTCCTGAACTACTATGAAAGATTTGATCTTTAACCAACTTTTTCCTGTGATTTTTACTAGTTTCTTCTTTTCATATAACTTTTTCCGCTCTTTTACCTACTTTTTTTCATGGAAAATCTGATTATTTTCTCAATATTTTTATATTATACTGCTATTTTTATATATGTACTGCGCTGAAACCCGCATTTCCTGAACTACTATAAAAGTTTTTGATCTTTAACCAACTTTTTCCTGTGATTTTTACTAGTTTCTTCTTTTCATATAACTTTTTCTGCTCTTTTACCTACATTTTTCATGGAAAATCTGATTATTTTCTCAATATTTTTATATTATATATATATATATATATACTGCGCTGAAACCCGCATTTCCTGAACTACTATGAAAGTTTTTGATCTTTAACCGACTTTTTTCCTGTGCTTTTTACTAGTTTCTTCTTTTCATATAACTTTTTCTGCTCTTTTACCTCTTTTTTTAATGGAAAATCTGATTATTTTCTCAATATTTTTATATTATACTGCTATTTTTATATATATACTGCGCTGAAACCCGCATTTCCTGAACTACTATGAAAGTTTTTGATCTTTAACCAACTTTTTCCTGTGATTTTTACTAGTTTCTTCTTTTCATATAACTTTTTCTGCTCTTTTACCTACTTTTTTCATGGGAAATCTGATTATTTTCTCAATATTTTTATATTATACTGCTATTTTTATATATATACTGCGCTGAAACCCGCATTTCCTGAACTACTATGAAAGTTTTTGATCTTTAACCAACTTTTTCCTGTGATTCTTACTAGTTTCTTCTTTTCATATAACTTTTTCTGATCTTTTACCTACATTTTTCATGGAAAATCTGATTATTTTCTCAATATTTTTATATTATATATATATATATGTGGTGGCCCGTGGCGTTGTGGGTATGTGCGTCGACCCCAACCTCGACGTCGTAGGTTCGATTCCTGCTCTGTGCGACGAAAACAATTTTCACGACCCCACCTCTTTCGAGTCACTGACAATGCTCAAAGAGTATTTCCTGTCTAGAAAAAGCATCTCAAAAACAAAGCCGTTCGGATTCGGCATTAAACTGTAGGTCCCTTCCACTCGTGAGAGAACAATAGCACGCACAATACGAGTGGTTGCTGAGAAGCTAGGCCCTGGCCCTCTACGGGCTGTAGCGCCACCCATATTATTATATTATATATATATATACTGCGCTGAAACCCGCATTTCCTGAACTACTATGAAAGTTTTTGATCTTTAACCGACTTTTTCCTGTGATTTTTACTAGTTTCTTCTTTTCATAAAACTTTTTCTGCTCTTTTACCTACATTTTTCATGGAAAATCTGATTATTTTCTCAATATTTTTATATTATATATATATATATATATATACTGCGCTGAAACCCGCATTTCCTGAACTACTATGAAAGTTTTTGATCTTTAACCGACTTTTTCCTGTGATTTTTACTAGTTTCTTTTTTTCATATAACTTTTTCTGCTCTTTTACCTACTTTTTTCATGGAAAATCTGATTATTTTCTCAATATTTTTATATTATACTGCTATTTTTATATATATACTGCGCTGAAACCCGCATTTCCTAAACTACTATGAAAGTTTTTGATCTTTAACCGACTTTTTCCTGTGATTTTTACTAGTTTCTTCTTTTCATATAACTTTTTCTGCTCTTTTACCTACTTTTTTCATGGAAAATCTGATTATTTTCTCAATATTTTTATATTATACTGCTATTTTTATATATATACTGCGCTGAAACCCGCATTTCCTGAACTACTATGAAAGTTTTTGATCTTTAACCAACTTTTTCCTGTGATTTTTACTAGTTTCTTCTTTTCATATAACTTTTTCTGCTCTTTTACCTACATTTTTCATGGAAAATCTGATTATTTTCTCAATATTTTTATATTATACTGCTATTTTTATATATATACTGCGCTGAAACCCGCATTTCCTGAACTACTATAAAAGTTTTTGATCTTTAACCAACTTTTTCCTGTGATTTTTACTAGTTTCTTCTTTTCATATAACTTTTTCTGCTCTTTTACCTACATTTTTCATGGAAAATCTGATTATTTTCTCTATATTTCTATATTATACTGCTATTTTTATATATATACTGCGCTGAAACCCCCATTTCCTGAACTACTATAAAAGTTTTTGATCTTTAACCAACTTTTTCCTGTAATTTTTACTAGTTTCTTCTTTTCATATAACTTTTTCTGCTCTTTTACCTTCATTTTTCATGGAAAATCTGATTATTTTCTCAATATTTTTATATTATATATATATATACTGCGCTGAAACCAGAATTTCCTGAACTACTATAAAAGTTTTTGATCTTTAACCAACCTTTTCCTGTGATTTTTACTAGTTTCTTCTTTTCACATAACTTTTTCTGCTCTTTTACCTACATTTTTCATGGAAAATCTGATTATTTTCTCTATATTTTTATATTATACTGCTATTTTTATATATATACTGCGCTGAAACCCCCATTTCCTGAACTACTATAAAAGTTTTTGATCTTTAACCAACTTTTTCCTGTGATTTTTACTAGTTTCTTCTTTTCACATAACTTTTTCTGCTCTTTTACCTACATTTTTCATGGAAAATCTGATTATTTTCTCAATATTTTTATATTATACTGCTATTTTTATATATATACTGCGCTGAAACCCGCATTTCCTGAACTACTATGAAAGTTTTTGATCTTCAACCGACTTTTTCCTGTGATTTTTTACTAGTTTCTTCTTTTCATATAACTTTTTCTGCTCTTTTACCTCTTTTTTTAATGGAAAATCTGATTATTTTCTCAATATTTTTATATTATACTGCTATTTTTATATATATACTGCGCTGAAACATTTCCTGAACTACTATGAAAGTTTTTGATCTTTAACCAACTTTTTCCTGTGATTTTTACTAGTTTCTTCTTTTCATATAACTTTTTCTGCTCTTTTACCTACTTTTTTCATGGAAAATCTGATTATTTTCTCAATATTTTTATATTATACTGCTATTTTTATATATATACTGCGCTGAAACCCGCATTTCCTGAACTACTATAAAAGTTTTTGATCTTTAACCAACTTTTTCCTGTGATTTTTACTAGTTTCTTCTTTTCATATAACTTATTCTGCTCTTTTACCTACTTTTTTCATGGAAAATCTGATTATTTTCTCAATATTTTTATATTATACTGCTATTTTTATATATATACTGCGCTGAAACCCGCATTTCCTGAACTACTATGAAAGTTTTTGATCTTTAACCGACTTTTTCCTGTGATTTTTACTAGTTTCTTCTTTTCATATAACTTTTTCTGCTCTTTTACCTACTTTTTTCTTGGAAAATCTGATTATTTTCTCAATATTTTTATATTATACTGCTATTTTTATATATATACTACGCTGAAACCCGCATTTCCTGAACTACTATAAAAGTTTTTGATCTTTAACCAACTTTTTCCTGTGATTTTTACTAGTTTCTTCTTTTCATATAAGTTTTTCTGCTCTTTTACCTACATTTTTTATGGAAAATCTGATTATTTTCTCAATATTTTTATATTATATATATATATATATACTGCGCTGAAACCCGCATTTCCTGAACTACTATGAAAGTTTTTGATCTTTAACCAACTTTTTCCTGTGATTTTTACTAGTTTCTTCTTTTCATATAACTTTTTCTGCTCTTTCACCTACATTTTTCATGGAAAATCTGATTATTTTCTCAATATTTTTATATTATCTGCTATTTTTATATATATACTGCGCTGAAACCCGCATTTCCTGAACTACTATAAAAGTTTTTGATCTTTAACCAACTTTTTCCTGTGATTTTTACTAGTTTCTTCTTTTCATATAACTTTTTTCTGCTCTTTTACCTACATTTTTCATGGAAAATCTGATTATTTTCTTATATTTTTATATTATATATACATATATATATATATATATACTGCGCTGAAACCCGCATTTTCCTAAACTACTATGAAAGTTTTTGATCTTTAACCGACTTTTCCTGTGATTTTTACTAGTTTCTTCTTTTCATATAACTTTTTCTGCTCTTTTACCTACTTTTTTCATGGAAAATCTGATTATTTTCTCAATATTTTTATAATATACTGCTATTTTTATATATATACTGCGCTGAATCCCGCATTTCCTGAACTACTATGAACGTTTTTGATCTTTAACCAACTTATTCCTGTGATTTTTACTAGTTTCTTCTTTTCATATAACTTTTTCTGCTCTTTTACCTACATTTTTCATGGAAAATCTGATTATTTTCTCAATATTTTTATATTATACTGCTATTTTAATATATATACTGCGCTGAAACCCGCATTTCCTGAACTACTATAAAAGTTTTTGGTCTTTAACCAACTTTTTCCTGCGATTTTTACTAGTATCTTCTTTTCATATAACTTTTTCTGCTCTTTTACCTACATTTTTCATGGAAAATCTGATTATTTTCTCAATATTTTTATATTATACTGCTATTTATATATATATACTGCGCTGAAACCCGCATTTCCTGAACTACTATGAAAGTTTTTGATCTTTAACCAACTTTTTCCTGTGATTTTTACTAGTTTCTTCTTTTCATATAACTTTTTTCTGCTCTTTTACCTTCATTTTTCATGGAAAATCTGATTATTTTCTCAATATTTTTATATTATATATATATATATACTGCGCTGAAACCAGAATTTCCTGAACTACTATGAAAGTTTTTGATCTTAAACCGACTTTCCTGTGATTTTTACTAGTTTCTTCTTTTCATATAACTTTTGCTGCTCATTTACCTACTTTTTTCATGGAAAATCAGATTATTTTCTCAATATTTTTATATTATACTGCTATTTTTATGTATATACTGCGCTAAAACCCGCATTTCCTGAACTACTATTAAAGTTTTTGATCTTTAACCAACTTTTTCCTGTGATTTTTACTAGTTTCTTCTTTTCATATAAGTTTTTCTACTCTTTTACCTACATTTTTCATGGAAAATCTGATTATTTTCTCAATATTTTATATTATATATATATATATATATTATATACTGCGCTGAAACCCGCATTTCCTGAACTACTATGAAAGTTTTTGATCTTTAACCAACTTTTTCCTGTGATTTTTACTAGTTTCTTCTTTTCATATAACTTTTTCTGCTCTTTTACCTACATTTTTCATGGAAAATCTGATTATTTTCTCAATATTTTTATATTATACCGCTATTTTTATATATATATACTGCGCTGAAACCCGCATTTCCTGAACTACTATGAAAGTTTTTGATCTTAACCGACTTTCTCCTGTGATTTTTACTAGTTTCTTCTTTTCATATAACTTTTTCTGCTCTTTTACCTACATTTTTCATGGAAAATCTGATTATTTTCTAAATATTTTTATATTATATATATATTATATATATACTGCGCTGAACCCGCATTTCCTAAACTACTATGAAAGTTTTTGATCTTTTAACCGACTTTTTCCAGTGATTTTTACTAGTTTCTTCTTTTCATATAACTTTTTCTGCTCTTTTACCTACTTTTTTCATGGAAAATCTGATTATTTTCTCAATATTTTTGTAATATACTGCTATTTTTATATATATACTGCGCTGAATCCCGCATTTCCTGAACTACAATGAAAGTTTTTGATCTTTAACCAACTTATTCCTGTGATTTTTACTAGTTTCTTCTTTTCATATAACTTTTTCTGCTCTTTTACCTACATTTTTCATGGAAAATGTGATTATTTTCTCAATATTTTTATATTATACTGCTATTTTTATATATATACTGCGCTGAAACCCGCATTTCCTGAACTACTATAAAAGTTTTTGATCTTTAACCAACTTTTTCCTGCGATTTTTACTAGTATCTTCTTTTCATATAACTTTTTCTGCTCTTTTACCTACATTTTTCATGGAAAATCTGATTATTTTCTCAATATTTTTATATTATACTGCTATTTTTATATATATACTGCGCTGAAACCCCCATTTCCTGAACAACTATAAAAGTTTTTGATCTTTAACCAACTTTTTCCTGTGATTTTTACTAGTTTCTTCTTTTCATATAACTTTTTCTGCTCTTTCTTTTTTCATGGAAAATCTGATTATTTTCTCAATATTTTTATATTATTTATATATATATACTGCGCTGAAACCAGAATTTCCTGAACTACTATGAAAGTTTTTGATCTTTAACCGACTTTCCTGTGATTTTTACTAGTTTCTTCTTTTCATATAACTTTTGCTGCTCTTTTACCTACTTTTTTCATGGAAAATCTGATTATTTTCTCAATATTTTTTATATTATACTGCTATTTTTATGTATATACTGCGCTGAAACCCGCATTTCCTGAACTACTATGAAAGTTTTTGATCTTTAACCAACTTTTTCCTGTGATTTTTACTAGTTTCTTCTTTTCATATAACTTTTTCTACTCTTTTACCTACATTTTTCATGGAAAATCTGATTATTTTCTCAATATTTTTATATTATATATATATATATATACTGCGCTGAAACCCGCATTTCCTGAACTACTATGAAAGTTTTTGATCTTTAACCAACTTTTTCCTGTGATTTTTACTAGTTTCTTCTTTTCATATAACTTTTTTCTGCTCTTTTACCTACATTTTTCATGGAAAATCTGATTATTTTCTCAATATTTTTATATTATATATATATATATATATACTGCGCTGAAACCCGCATTTCCTGAACTACTATGAAAGTTTTTGATCCTTAACCGACTTTCTCCTGTGATTTTTACTAGTTTCTTCTTTTCATATAACTTTTTCTGCTCTTTTACCTACTTTTTTCATGGAAAATCTGATTATTTTCTCATATTTTTATATTATACTGCTATTTTTATATATATACTGCGCTGAAACCCGCATTTCCTGAACTACTATGAAAGTTTTTGATCTTTAACCGACTTTTTCCTGTGATTTTTACTAGTTTCTTCTTTTCATATAACTTTTTCTGCTCTTTTACCTACATTTTTCATGGAAAATCTGATTATTTTCTCAATATTTTTATATAATACTGCTATTTTTATATATATACTGCGCTGAAACCCGCATTTCCTGAACTACTATAAAAGTTTTTGATCTTTAACCAACTTTTTCCTGTGATTTTTACTAGTTTCTTCTTTTCATATAACATTTTCTGCTCTTTTACCTACTTTTTTCATGGAAAATCTGATTATTTTCTCAATATTTTTTATATTATACTGCTATTTTTATGTATATACTGCGCTGAAACCCGCATTTCCTGAACTACTATGAAAGTTTTTGATCTTTAACCAACTTATTCCTGTGATTTTTACTAGTTTCTTCTTTTCATATAACTTTTTCTGCTCTTTTACCTACATTTTTCATGGAAAATCTGATTATTTTCTCAATATTTTTATATTATACTGCTATTTTTATATATATACTGCGCTGAAACCCGCATTTCCTGAACTACTATAAAAGTTTTTGATCTTTAACCAACTTTTTCCTGCGATTTTTACTAGTATCTTCTTTTCATATAACTTTTTCTGCTCTTTTACCTACATTTTTCATGGAAAATCTGATTATTTTCTCAATATTTTTATATTATACTGCTATTTTTATATATATACTGCGCTGAAACCCCCATTTCCTGAACTACTATAAAAGTTTTTGATCTTTAACCAACTTTTTCCTGTGATTTTTACTAGTTTCTTCTTTTCATATAACTTTTTCTGCTCTTTTACCTACATTTTTCATGGAAAATCTGATTATTTTCTCAATATTTTTATATTATATATATATATATATAAACTGCGCTGAAACCAGAATTTCCTGAACTACTATGAAAGTTTTTGATTTTTAACCGACTTTCCTGTGATTTTTACTAGTTTCTTCTTTTCATATAACTTTTGCTGCTCTTTTACCTACTTTTTTCATGGAAAATCTGATTATTTTCTCAATATTTTTATATTATACTGCTATCTTTATGTATATACTGCGCTGAAACCCGCATTTCCTGCACTACTATGAAAGTTTTTGATCTTTAACCAACTTTTTCCTGTGATTTTTACTAGTTTCTTCTTTTCATATAACTTTTTCTGCTCTTTTACCTACATTTTTCATGGAAAATCTGATTATTTTCTCAATATTTTTATATTATATATATATATATATATATATACTGCGCTGAAACCCGCATTTCCTGAACTACTATGAAAGTTTTTGATCCTTAACCGACTTTCTCCTGTGATTTTTACTAGTTTCTTCTTTTCATATAACTTTTTCTGCTCTTTTACCTACTTTTTTCATGGAAAATCTGATTATTTTCTCAATATTTTTATATTATACTGCTATTTTTATATATATACTGCGCTGAAACCCGCATTTCCTGAACTGCTATGAAAGTTTTTGATCTTTAACCGACTTTTTCCTGTGATTTTTACTAGTTTCTTCTTTTCATATAACTTTTTCTGCTCTTTTACCTACATTTTTCATGGCAAATCTGATTATTTTCTCAATATTTTTATATTATACTGCTATTTTTATATATATACTGCGCTGAAACCCGCATTTCCTGAACTACTATAAAAGTTTTTGATCTTTAACCAACTTTTTCCTGTGATTTTTACTAGTTTCTTCTATTCATATAACTTTTTCTGCTCTTTTACCTACATTTTTCATGGAAAATCTGATTATTTTCTCAATGTTTTTATATTATATATACATATATACTGCGCTAAAACCCGCATTTCCTGAACTACTATGAAAGTTTTTGATCTTTAACCAACTTTTTCCTGTGAATTTTACTAGTTTCTTCTTTTCATATAACTTTTTCTGCTCTTTTACCTACATTTTTCATGGAAAATCTGATTATTTTCTCAATATTTTTATATTATACTGCTATTTTTATATATATACTGCGCTGAAACCCGCATTTCCTGAACTACTATGAAAGTTTTTGATCTTTAACCGACTTTTTCCTGTGATTTTTACTAGTTTCTTCTTTTCATATAACTTTTTCTGCTCTTTTACCTACCTTTTTCATGGAAAATCTGATTATTTTCTCAATATTTTTATATTATATATATATATATATACTGCGCTGAAACCCGCATTTCCTGAACTACTATGAAAGTTTTTGATCTTTAACCAACTTTTTCCTCTGATTTTTACTAGTTTCTTCTTTTCATATAACTTTTTCTGCTCTTTTACCTACATTTTTCATGGAAAATCTGATTATTTTCTCAATATTTTTATATTATACTGCTATTTTTATATATATACTGCGCTGAAGCCCGCATTTCCTGATCTACTATACAAGTTTTTGATCTTTAACCAACTTTTTCCTGTGATTTTGACTAGTTTCTTCTTTTCATATAACTTTTTCTGCTCTTTTACCTACTTTTTTTCATGGAAAATCTGATTATTTTCTCAATATTTTTATATTATATATATATGTATATATACTGCGCTGAAACCCGCATTTCCTGAACTACTATAAAAGTTTTTGATCTTTAACCAACTTTTTCCAGTGATTTTTACTAGTTTCTTCTTTTCATATAACTTTTTCTGCTCTTTTACCTACTTTTTTCATGGAAAATCTGATTATTTTCTCAATATTTTTATATTATACTGCTATTTTTTATATATATACTGCGCTGAAACCCGCATTTGCTGAACTACTATGAAAGTTTTTGATCTTTAACCAACTTTTTCCTGTGATTTTTACTAGTTTCTTCTTTTCATATAACTTTTTCTGCTGCATTTTTTTTTCTGCATTTTTCATGGAAAATCTGATTATTTTCTCAATATTTTTATATTATACTGCTATTTTTATATATATACTGCGCTGAAACCCGCATTTCCTGATCTACTATAAAAGTTTTTTGATCTTTAACCAACTTTTTCCTGTGATTTTTACTAGTTTCTTCTTTTCATATAACTTTTTCTGCTCTTTTACCTACTTTTTTCATGGAAAATCTGATTATTTTCTCAATATTTTTATATAATATATATATATATATATATATACTGCGCTGAAACCCGCATTTCCTGAACTACTATGAAAGTTTTTGATCTTTAACCAACTTTTTCCTGTGATTTTTACTAGTTTCTTCTTTTGATATAACTTTTTCTGCTCTTTTACCTACATTTTTCATGGAAAATCTGATTATTTTCTCAATATTTTTATATTATATATATATATATATACTGCGCCGAAAGCCGCATTTCCTGAACTACTATGAAAGTTTTTGATCTTTAACCAACTTTTTCCTGTGATTTTTACTAGTTTCTTCTTTTCATATAACTTTTTCTGCTCTTTTACCTACATTTTTCATGGAAAATCTGATTATTTTCTCAATATTCTTATATTATATATATATATATATATACTGCGCTGAAACCCGCATTTCCAGAACTACTATGAAAGTTTTTCATCTTTAACCAACTTTTTCCTGTGATTTTTACTAGTTTCTTCTTTTCATATAACTTTTTTCTGCTCTTTTACCTACTTTTTTCATGGAAAATCTGATTATTTTCTCAATATTTTTATATTATACTGCTATTTTTATATATATACTGCGCTGAAACCCGCATTTCCTGAGCTACTATGAAAGTGTTTGATCTTTAACCGACTTTTTCCTGCGATTTTTACTAGTTTCTTCTTTTCATATAACTTTTTCTGCTCTTTTACCCACATTTTTCATGGAAAATCTGATTATTTTCTCAATATTTTTATATTATACTGCTATTTTTATATATATACTGCGCTTAAGCCCGCATTTCCTGAACTACTATGAAAGTTTTTGATTTTTAACCGACTTTTTCCTGTGATTTTTACTAGTTTCTTCTTTTCATATAACTTTTTCTGCTCTTTTACCTACTTTTTTCATGGAAAATCTGATTATTTTCTCAATATTTTTATATTATACTGCTATTTTTATATATATACTGCGCTGAAACCCGCATTTCCTGAACTACTATGAAAGTGTTTAATCTTTAACCGACTTTTTCCTGTGATTTTTACTAGTTTCTTCTTTTCATATAACTTTTTCTGCTCTTTTACCCACATTTTTCATGGAAAATCTGATTATTTTCTCAATATTTTTCCTGTGATTTTGACTAGTTTCTTGTTTTCATATAACTTTTTCTGTTCTTTTACCTACTTTTTTCACGGAAAATCTGATTATTTTCTCAATATTTTTATATTATATATATATATATATACTGCGCTGAAACCCGCATTTCCTGAACTACTATAAAAGTTTTTGATCTTTAACCAACTTTTTCCTGTGAATTTTACTAGTTTCTTCTTTTCATATAACTTTTTCTGCTCTTTTACCTACATTTTTCATGGAAAATCTGATTATTTTCTCAATATTTTTATATTATATATATATATATACTGCGCTAAAACCCGCATTTCCTGAACTACTATGAAAGTTTTTGATCTTTAACCAACTTTTTCCTGTGAATTTTACTAGTTTCTTCTTTTCATATAACTTTTTCTACTCTTTTACCTACATTTTTCATGGAAAATCTGATTATTTTCTCAATATTTTAATATTATATATATATATATATATATATACTGCGCTGAAACCCGCATTTCCTGAACTACTATGAAAGTTTTTGATCTTTAACCAACTTTTTCCTGTGATTTTTACTAGTTTCTTCTTTTCATATAACTTTTTCTGCTCTTTTACCTACATTTTTCATGGAAAATCTGATTATTTTCTCAATATTTTTATATTCTTCTTTTCATATAACTTTTTCTGCTCTTTTACCTACATTTTTCATGGAAAATCTGATTATTTTCTCAATATTTTTATATTATACATATATATTTATATACTGCGCTGAAACCCGCATTTCCTGAACTACTATGAAAGTTTTTGATCCTTAACCGACTTTCTCCTGTGATTTTTACTAGTTTCTTCTTTCTCATATAACTTTTTCTGCGTTTTTTACCTACTTTTTTCATGGAAAATCTGATTATTTTTCTCAATATTTTTATATTATACTGCTATTTTTATATATATACTGCGCTGAAACCCGCATTTCCTGAAACTGCTATGAAAGTTTTTGATCTTTAACCGACTTTTTCCTGTGATTTTTACTAGTTTCTTCTTTCATATAACTTTTTCTGCTCTTTTACCTACATTTTTCATGGCAAATCTGATTATTTTCTCAATATTTTTATATTATACTGCTATGTTTTATATATATACTGCGCTGAAACCCGCATTTCCTGAACTACTATAAAAAGTTTTTGATCTTTAACCAACTTTTTCCTGTGATTTTTACTAGTTTCTTCTTTTCATATAACTTTTTCTGCTCTTTTTACCTACATTTTTCATGGAAAATCTGATTATTTTCTCAATGTTTTTATATTATATATATATATATACTGCGCTAAAAACCCGCATTTCCTGAACTACTATGAAAGTTTTTGATCTTTAACCAACTTTTTCCTGTGAATTTTACTAGTTTCTTCTTTTACATATAACTTTTTCTGCTCTTTTACCTACATTTTTCATGGAAAATCTGATTATTTTCTCAATATTTTTATATTATACTGCCTATTTTTATATATATACTGCGCTGAAACCCGCATTTCCTGAACTACTATGAAAGTTTTTGATCTTTAACCGACTTTTTCCTGTGATTTTTACTAGTTTCTTCTTTTCATATAACTTTTTCAGCTCTTTTACCTACCTTTTTAATGGAAAATCTGATTATTTTCTCAATATTTTTATATTATACTGCTATTTATATATATATACTGCGCTGAAACCCGCATTTCCTGAACTACTATAAAAGTTTTTGATCTTTAACCAACTTTTTCCTGTGATTTTTACTAGTTTCTTCTTTTCATATAACTTTTTCAGCTCTTTTACCTACCTTTTTCATGGAAAATCTGATTATTTTCTCAATATTTTTTATATTATACTGCTATTTTTATATATATACTGCGCTGAAACCCGCATTTCCTGAACTACTATAAAAGTTTTTGATCTTTAACCAACTTTTTCCTGTGATTTTTACTAGTTTCTTCTTTTCATATAACTTTTTCTGCTCTTTTACCTACATTTTTCATGGAAAATCTGATTATTTTCTCAATGTTTTTATATTATATATATATATATACTGCGCTAAAACCCGCATTTCCTGAACTACTATGAAACTTATTTGATCTTTAACCAACTTTTTCTGTGAATTTTACTAGTTTCTTCTTTTCATATAACTTTTTCTGCTCTTTTACCTACATTTTTTCATGGAAAATCTGATTATTTTCTCAATATTTTTATATTATACTGCTATTTTTATATATATACTGCGCTGAAACCCGCATTTCCTGAACTACTATGAAAGTTTTTGATCTTTAACCGACTTTTTCCCTGTGATTTTTACTAGTTTCTTCTTTTCATATAACTTTTTCAGCTCTTTTACCTACCTTTTTCATGGAAAATCTGATTATTTTCTCAATATTTTTATATTATATATATATATATATACTGCGCTGAAACCCGCATTTCCTGAACTACTATGAAAGTTTTTTGTTTTTTAACCAACTTTTTTCCTCTGATTTTTACTAGTTTCTTTCTTTTCATATAACTTTTTCTGCTCTTTTACCTACATTTTTCATGGAAAATCTGATTATTTTCTCAATATTTTTATATTATACTGCTATTTTATATATATACTGCTATTTTTATATATATATACTGCGCTGAAGCCCGCATTTCCTGATCTACTATAAAAGTTTTTTGATCTTTTAACCAACTTTTTCCTGTGATTTTGACTAGTTTCTTCTTTTCATATAACTTTTTCTGCTCTTTTACCCTACTTTTTTCATGGAAAATCTGATTATTTTCTCAATATTTTTATATTATATATATATATGTATATATACTGCGCTGAAACCCGCATTTCCTGAACTTCTATAAAAGTTTTTGATCTTTAACCAACTTTTTGCTGTGATTTTTACTAGTTTCTTCTTTTCATATAACTTTTTCTGCTGCATTTTTTTTCTGCATTTTTCATGGAAAATCTGATTATTTTCTCAATATTTTTATATTATACTGCTATTTTTATATATATACTGCGCTGAAACCCGCATTTCCTGAACTACTATGAAAGTTTTTGATCTTTAACCGACTTTTTCCTGTGATTTTTACTAGTTTCTTCTTTTCATATAACTTTTTCTGCTCTTTTACCTACTTTTTTTCATGGAAAATCTGATTATTTTCTCAATATTTTTATATTATACTGCTATTTTTATATATATACTGCGCTGAAACCCGCATTTGCTGAACTACTATGAAAGTTTTTGATCTTTAACCAACTTTTTCCTGTGATTTTTACTAGTTTCTTCTTTTCATATAACTTTTTCTGCTCTTTTACCTACATTTTTTATGGAAAATCTGATTATTTTCTCAATATTTTTATAATATATATATACTGCGCTGAAACCCGCATTTCCTGAACTACTATAAAAGTTTTTGATCTTTAACCAACTTTTTCCTGTGATTTTTTACTAGTTTCTTCTTTTCATATAACTTTTTCTGCTCTTTTACCTACATTTTTCATGGAAAATCTGATTATTTTCTCAATATTTTTATATTATACTGCTATTTTTATATATATACTGCGCTGAAGCCCGCATTTCCTGATCTACTATAAAAGTTTTTGATCTTTAACCAACTTTTTCCTGTGATTTTTACTAGTTTCTTCTTTTCATATAACTTTTTCTGCTCTTTTACCTACTTTTTTTCATGGAAAATCTGATTATTTTCTCAATATTTTTATATTATATATATATATATATATATATACTGCGCTGAAACCCGCATTTCCTGAACTACTATGAAAGTTTTTGATCTTTAACCAACTTGTTTCCTGTGATTTTTACTAGTGTTTCTTCTTTTGATATAACTTTTTTCTGCTCTTTTTACCTACATTTTTTCATGGAAAATCTGATTATTTTCTCAATATTTTTATATTATATATATATATATATATACTGCGCCGAAAGCCGCATTTCCTGAACTACTATGAAAGTTTTTGATCTTTAACCAACTTTTTCCTGTTGATTTTTACTAGTTTCTTCTTTTCATATAACTTTTTCTGCTCTTTTACCTACATTTTTCATGGAAAATCTGATTATTTTTCTCAATATTTTTATATTATATATATATATATATACTGCGCTGAAACCCGCATTTCCAGAACTACTATGAAAGTTTTTCATCTTTAACCAACTTTTTCCTGTGATTTTTACTAGTTTCTTCTTTTCATATAACTTTTTCTGCTCTTTTACCTACTTTTTTCATGGAAAATCTGATTATTTTCTCAATATTTTTATATTATACTGCTATTTTTATATATATACCTGCGCTGAAACCCGCATTTCCTGAACTACTATGAAAGTGTTTAATCTTTAACCGACTTTTTCCTGTGATTTTTACTAGTTTCTTCTTTTCATATAACTTTTTCTGCTCTTTTACCCACATTTTTCATGGAAAATCTGATTATTTTCTCAATATTTTTATATTATACTGCTATTTTTATATATATACTGCGCTGAAGCCCGCATTTCCTGATCTACTATAAAAGTTTTTGATCTTTAACCAACTTTTTCCTGTGATTTTGACTAGTTTCTTCTTTTCATATAACTTTTTCTGCTCTTTTACCTACTTTTTTCACGGAAAATCTGATTATTTTCTCAATATTTTTATATTATATATATATATATATACTGCGCTGAAACCCGCATTTCCTGAACTACTATAAAAGTTTTTGATCTTTAACCAACTTTTTTCCTGTGATTTTTACTTAGTTTCTTCTTTTCATATAACTTTTTCTGCTCTTTTACCTACTTTTTTCATGGAAAATCTGATTATTTTCTCAATATTTTTATATTATACTGCTATTTTTATATATATACTGCGCTGAAACCCGCATTTTCCTGAACTACTATAAAAGTTTTCGATCTTTAACCAACTTTTTCCTGTGATTTTTACTAGTTTCTTCTTTTCATATAACTTTTTCTGCTCTTTTACCTACATTTTTCATGGAAAATCTGATTATTTTCTCAATATTTTTATATTATATATATTATATACTGCGCTAAAACCCGCATTTCCTGAACTACTATGAAAGTTTTTGATCTTTAACCAACTTTTTCCTGTGAATTTTACTAGCTTTCTTCTTTTCATATAACTTTTTCTGCTCTTTTACCTACATTTTTCATGGAAAATCTGATTATTTTCTCAATATTTTTATATTATACTGCTATTTTTATATATAATACTGCGCTGAAACCCGCATTTCCTGAACTACTATGAAAGTTTTTGATCTTTAACCGACTTTTTTCCTGTGATTTTTACTAGTTTCTTCTTTTCATATAACTTTTTCTGCTCTTTTACCTACCTTTTTCATGGAAAATCTGATTATTTTCTCAATATTTTTATATTATATATATATATATATACTGCGCTGAAACCCGCATTTCCTGAACTACTATGAAAGTTTTTGATCTTTAACTAACTTTTTCCTGTGATTTTTTACTAGTTTCTTCTTTTCATATAACTTTTTTCTGCTATTTTACCTACATTTTCATGGAAAATCTGATATTTTCTCAATATTTTTATATTATACTGCTATTTTTTATATAGATACTGCGCTGAAGCCCGCATTTCCTGATCTACTATAAAAGTTTTTGATCTTTAACCAACTTTTTCCTGTGATTTTGACTAGTTTCTTCTTTTCATATAACTTTTTTTTGCTCTTTTACCTACTTTTTTTCATGGAAAATCTGATTATTTTCTCAATATTTTTTATATTATATATATATATATACTGCGCTGAAACCCGCATTTCCTGAACTACTATAAAAGATTTTGATCTTTAACCAACTTTTTCCTGTGATTTTTACTAGTTTCTTCTTTTCATATAACTTTTTCTGCTGCATTTTTTTTTCTGCATTTTTCATGGAAAATCTGATTATTTTCTCAATATTTTTATATTATACTGCTATTTTTATATATATACTGCGCTGAAACCCGCATTTCCTGAACTACTATGAAAGTTTTTGATCTTTACCCGACTTTTTCCTGTGATTTTTACTAGTTTCTTCTTTTCATATAACTTTTTTCTGCTCTTTTACCTACTTTTTTCATGGAAAATCTGATTATTTTCTCAATATTTTTATATTATACTGCTATTTTTATATATATACTGCGCTGAAACCCGCATTTGCTGAACTACTATGAAAGTTTTTGATCTTTAACCAACTTTTTCCTGTGATTTTTACTGGTTTCTTCTTTTCATATAACTTTTTCTGCTGCATTTTTTTTCTGCATTTTTCATGGAAAATCTGATTATTTTCTCAATATTTTTATATTATACTGCTATTTTTATATATATAGACTGCGCTGAAACCCGCATTTCCTGAACTACTATGAAAGGTTTTTGATCTTTAAACCGACTTTTTCCTGTGATTTTTTACTAGTTTCTTCTTTTCATATAACTTTTTCTGCTCTTTTACCTACTTTTTTTCATGGGAAAATCTGATTATTTTCTCAATATTTTTATATTATACTGCTATTTTTATATATATATACTGCGCTGAAACCGCATTTGCTGAACTACTATGAAGTTTTTGATCTTTAACCAACTTTTTCCTGTGATTTTTTACTAGTTTCTTCTTTTTCATATAACTTTTTTCTGCTCTTTTACCTACATTTTTCATGGAAAATCTGATTATTTTCTCAATATTATTATAATATATATATATATATACTGCGCTGAAACCCGCATTTCCTGAACTACTATGAAAGTTTTTGATCTTTAACCAACTTTTTCCTGTGATTTTTACTAGTTTCTTCTTTTCATATAACTTTTTCTGCTCTTTTACCTAAATTTTTCATGGAAAATCTGATTATTTTCTCAATATTTTTATATTATACTGCTATTTTTATATATATACTGCGCTGAAGCCCGCATTTCCTGATCTACTATAAAAGTTTTTGATCTTTAACCAACTTTTTCCTGTGATTTTGACTTGTTTCTTCTTTTCATATAACTTTTTTCTGCTCTTTTACCTACTTTTTTCATGGAAAATCTGATTATTTTCTCAATATTTTTATATTATATATATATATATATATATATACTGCGCTGAAACCCGCATTTCCTGAACTACTATAAAAGTTTTTGATCTTTAAACAACTTTTTCCTGTGATTTTTACTAGTTTCTTCTTTTCATATAACTTTTTCTGCTCTTTTACCTACTTTTTTCATGGAAAATCTGATTATTTTCTCAATATTTTTATATTATATATATATATATATATATACTGCGCTGAAACCCGCATTTCCTGAACTACTATGAAAGTTTTTGATCTTTAACCAACTTTTTCCTGTTGATTTTTACTAGTTTCTTCTTTTGATATAACTTTTTCTGCTCTTTTTACCTACATTTTTCATGGAAAATCTGATTATTTTCTCAATATTTTTATATTATATATATATATATATATATACTGCGCCGAGAACCCGCATTTCCTGAACTACTATGAAAGTTTTTGATCTTTAACCAACTTTTTCCTGTGATTTTTACTAGTTTTCTTCTTTTCATATAACTTTTTCTGCTCTTTTACCTACATTTTTCATGGAAAATCTGATTATTTTCTCATTATTTTTATATTATATATATATATATATACTGCGCTGAAACCCGCATTTCCAGAACTACTATGAAAGTTTTTGATCTTTAACCGACTTTTTCCTGTGATTTTTTACTAGTTTCTTCTTTTCATATAACTTTTTCTGCTCTTTTACCTACTTTTGTCATGGAAAATCTGATTATTTTCTCAATATTTTTATATTATACTGCTATTTTTATATATATACTGCGCTGAAACCCGCATTTCCTGAACTACTATGAAAGTGTTTGATCTTTAACCGACTTTTTCCTGTGATTTTTACTAGTTTCTTCTTTTCATATAACTTTTTTCTGCTCTTTTTACCCACATTTTTCATGGAAAATCTGATTATTTTCTCAATATTTTTATATTATACTGCTATTTTTATATATATACTGCGCTTAAACCCGCATTTCCTGAACTACTATGAAAGTTTTTGATTTTTAACCGACTTTTTCCTGTGATTTTTACTAGTTTCTTCTTTTCATATAACTTTTTCTGCTCTTTTACCTACATTTTTCATGGAAAATCTGATTATTTTCTCAATATTTTTATATTATACTGCTATTTTTATATATATACTGCGCTGAAGCCCGCATTTCCTGATCTACTATAAAAGTTTTTGATCTTTAACCAACTTTTTCCTGTGATTTTGACTAGTTTCTTCTTTTCATATAACTTTTTCTGCTCTTTTTCCCTACTTTTTTTCATGGAAAATCTGATTATTTTCTCAATATTTTTTATATTATATATATATATATATATACTGCGCTGAAACCCGCATTTCCTGAACTACTATAAAAGTTTTTGATCTTTAACCAACTTTTTCCTGTGATTTTTACTAGTTTCTTCTTTTCATATAACTTTTTCTGCTCTTTTTACCTACTTTTTTCATGGAAAATCTGATTATTTTCTCAATATTTTTATATTATACTGCTATTTTTATATATATACTGCGCTGAAACCCGCATTTCCTGAACTACTATGAAAGTTTTTGATCTTTAACCAACTTTTTCCTGTGATTTTTACTAGTTTCTTCTTTTGATATAACTTTTTCTGCTCTTTTACCTACATTTTTCATGGAAAATCTGATTATTTTCTCAATATTTTTATATTATATATATATATATATACTGCGCCGAAACCCGCATTTCCTGAACTACTATGAAAGTTTTTGATCTTTAACCAACTTTTTCCTGTGATTTTTACTAGTTTCTTCTTTTCATATAACTTTTTCTGCTCTTTTACCTACATTTTTCATGGAAAATCTGATTATTTTCTCAATATTTTTATATTATATATATATATGTATACTGCGCCGAAACCCGCATTTCCAGAACTACTATGAAAGTTTTTGATCTTTAACCGACTTTTTCCTGTGATTTTTACTAGTTTCTTCTTTTCATATAACTTTTTCTGCTCTTTTACCTACTTTTTTCATGGAAAATCTGATTATTTTCTCAATATTTTTATATTATACTGCTATTTTTATATATATACTGCGCTGAAACCCGCATTTCCTGAACTACTATGAAAGTGTTTGATATTTAACCGACTTTTTCCTGTGATTTTTACTAGTTTCTTCTTTTCATATAACTTTTTCTGCTCTTTTACCTACATTTTTCATGGAAAATCTGATTATTTTCTCAATATTTTTATATTATATATATATATATATACTGCGCTGAACCCCGCATTTCCTGAACTACTATGAAAGTTTTTGATCTTTAACCAACTTTTTCCTGTGATTTTTACTAGTTTCTTTTTTTCATATAACTTTTTCTGCTCTTTTACCTACATTTTTCATGGAAAATCTGATTATTTTCTCAATATTTTTATATTATATATATATATATATATACTGCGCTGAAACCCGCATTTCCTGAACTACTATGAAAGTTTTTGATCTTTAACCGACTTTTTCTGTGATTTTTACTAGTTTCTTCTTTTCATATAACTTTTTCTGCTCTTTCACCGACATTTTTCATGGAAAATCTAATTATTTTCTCAATATTTTTATATTATACTGCTATTTTTATATATATACTGCGCTGAAACCCGCATTTCCTGCACTACTATAAAAGTTTTTGATCTTTAACCAACTTTTTCCTGTGATTTTTACTAGTTTCTTCTTTTCTATAAACTTTTTCTGCTCTTTTACCTACATTTTTCATGGAAAATCTGATTATTTTCTCAATATTTTTATATTATACTGCTATTTTTATATATATACTGCGCTGAAACCCGCATTTCCTGAACTACTATAAAAGTTTGATCTTTAACCAACTTTTTCCTGTGATTTTTACTAGTTTCTTCTTTTCATATAACTTTTTCTGCTCTTTTACCTACTTTTTTCATGGAAAATCTGATTATTTTCTCAATATTTTTATATTATACTGCTATTTTTATATATATACTGCGCTGAAACCCGAATTTCCTGCACTACTATAAAAGTTTTTGATCTTTAACCAACTTTTTCCTGTGATTTTTACTAGTTTCTTCTTTTCATATAACTTTTTCTGCTCTTTTACCTACATTTTTCATGGAAAATCTGATTATTTTCTCAATATTTTTTATATTATATATATATATATATAATGCGCTGAAACCCGCATTTCCTGAACTACTATGAAAGTTTTTGATCTTTAACCGACTTTTTCCTGTGATTTTTACTAGTTTCTACTTTTCATATAACTTTTTCTGCTCTTTTACCTACTTTTTTCATGGAAAATCTAATTATTTTCTCAATATTTTTATATTATACTGCTATTTTTATATATATACTGCGCTGAAACCCGCATTTCCTGAACAACTATGAAAGTTTTTGATCTTTAACCAACTTTTTCCTGTGATTTTTACTAGTTTCTTCTTTTCATATAACTTTTTCTGCTCTTTTACCTACATTTTTCATGGAAAATCTGATTATTTTCTCAATATTTTTATATTATATATATATATATATACTGCGCTGAAACCCGCATTTCCAGAACTACTATGAAGGTTTTTGATCTTTAACCGACTTTTTCCTGTGATTTTTACTAGTTTCTTCTTTTCATATAACTTTTTCTGCTCCTTTTTTTTTCTGCATTTTTCATGGAAAATCTGATTATTTTCTCAATATTTTTATATTATACTGCTATTTTTATATATATACTGCGCTGAAACCCGTATTTCCTGAACCACTATGAAAGTTTTTGATCTTTAACGAACTTTTTCCTGTGATTTTTACTAGTTTCTTCTTTTCATATAACTTTTTCTGCTCTTTTACCTACTTTTTTCATGGAAAATCTGATTATTTTCTCAATATTTTTATATTATACTGCTATTTTTATATATATACTGCGCTGAAACCCGCATTTCCTGAACTACTATGAAAGTTTTTGATCTTTAACCAACTTTTTCCTGTGATTTTTACTAGTTTCTTCTTTTCATATAACTTTTTCTGCTCTTTTACTTACATTTTTCATGGAAAATCTGATTATTTTCTCAATATTTTTATATTATATATATATATATATACTGCGCCGAAACCCGCATTTCCTGAACTACTATGAAAGTTTTTGATCTTTAACCAACTTTTTCCTGTGATTTTTACTAGTTTCTTCTTTTCATATAACTTTTTCTGCTCTTTTACTTACATTTTTCATGGAAAATCTGATTATTTTCTCAATATTTTTATATTATACTGCTATTTTTATATATATACTGCGCTGAAACCCGCATTTCCTGCACTACTATAAAAGTTGTTGATCTTTAACCAACTTTTTCCTGTGATTTTTACTAGTTTCTTCTTTTCATATAACTTTTTCTGCTCTTTTACCTACATTTTTCATGGAAAATCTGATTATTTTCTCAATATTTTTATATTATATATATATATATATATATATATACTGCGCTGAAACCCGCATTTCCTGAACTACTATGAAAGTTTTTGATCTTTAACCGACTTTTTCTGTGATTTTTACTAGTTTCTTCTTTTCATATAACTTTTTCTGCTCTTTTACCGACATTTTTCATGGAAAATCTGATTATTTTCTCAATATTTTTATATTATACTGCTATTTTTATATATATACTGCGCTGAAACCCGCATTTCCTGCACTACTATAAAAGTTGTTGATCTTTAACCAACTTTTTCCTGTGATTTTTACTAGTTTCTTCTTTTCATATAACTTTTTCTGCTCTTTTACCTACATTTTTCATGGAAAATCTGATTATTTTCTCAATATTTTTATATTATACTGCTATTTTTATATATATACTGCGCTGAAACCCGCATTTGAACTACTATAAAAGTTTTTGATCTTTAACCAACTTTTTCCTGTGATTTTTACTAGTTTCTTCTTTTCATATAACTCTTTCTGCTCTTTTACCTACTTTTTTCATGGAAAATCTGATTATTTTCTCAATATTTTTATATTATACTGCTATTTTTATATATATACTTCGCTGAAACCCGCATTGCCTAAACTACTATCAACGTTTTTGATCTTTAACCAACTTTTTCCTGTGATTTTTACTAGTTTCTTCTTTTCATATAACTTTTTCTGCTCTTTTACCTACTTTTTTCATGGAAAATCTGATTATTTTCTCAATATTTTTATATTATATATATATATATATATATACTGCGCTGAAACCCGCATTTCCTGAACTACTATAAAAGTTTTTGATCTTTAACCAACTTTTTCCTGTGATTTTTACTAGTTTCTTCTTTTCATATAACTTTTTCTGCTCTTTTACCTACATTTTTCATGGAAAATCTGATTATTTTCTCAATATTTTTATATTATACTGCTATTTTTATATATATACTGCGCTGAAACCCGCATTTCCTGAACTACTATGAAAGTGTTTGATCTTTAACCGACTTTTTCCTGTGATTCTTACTAGTTTCTTCTTTTCATATAACTTTTTCTGCTCTTTTACCTACATTTTTCATGGAAAATCTGATTATTTTCTCAATATTTTTATATTAGATATATATATATATACTGCGCTGAAACCCGCATTTCCTGAACTACTATGAAAGTTTTTGATCTTTAACCAACTTTTTCCTGTGATTTTTACTAGTTTCTTCTTTTCATATAACTTTTTCTGCTCTTTTACCTACATTTTTCATGGAAAATCTGATTATTTTCTCAATATTTTTATATTATATATATATATATATATATACTGCGCCGAAACCCGCATTTCCTGAACTACTATGAAAGTTTTTGATCTTTAACCAACTTTTTCCTGTGATTTTTACTAGTTTCTTCTTTTCATATAACTTTTTCTGCTCTTTTACCTACATTTTTCATGGAAAATCTGATTATTTTCTCAATATTTTTATATATATATATATATATATATATACTGCGCTGAAACCCGCATTTCCAGATCTACTATGAAAGTTTTTGATCTTTAACCAACTTTTTCCTGTGATTTTTACTAGTTTCTTCTTTCATATAACTTTTTCTGCTCTTTTACCTACTTTTTTCATGGAAAATCTGATTATTTTCTCAATATTTTTATATTATATATATATACATTTTTCATGGAAAATCTGATTATTTTCTCAATATTTTTATATTATATATATATATATATATATACTGCGCCGAAACCCGCATTTCTTGAACTACTATGAAAGTTTTTGATCTTTAACCAACTTTTTCCTGTGATTTTTACTAGTTTCTTCTTTTCATATAACTTTTTCTGCTCTTTTACCTACATTTTTCATGGAAAATCTGATTATTTTCTCAATATTTTTATATTATATATATATATATATACTGCGCTGAAACCCGCATTTCCAGAACTACTATGAAAGTTTTTGATCTTTAACCGACTTTTTCCTGTGGTTTTTACTAGTTTCTTCTTTTCATATAACTTTTTTCTGCTCTTTTACCTACATTTTTCATGGAAAATCTGATTATTTTCTCAATATTTTTATATTATACTGCTATTTTTATATATATACTGCGCTGAAACCCGCATTTCCTGAACTAGCTATGAAAGTGATTGATCTTTAACCGACTTTTTTCCTGTGATTTTTACTAGTTTCTTCTTTTCATATAACTTTTTCTGCTCTTTTACCTACATTTTTCATGGAAAATCTGATTATTTTCTCAATATTTTTATATTATACTGCTATTTTTATATATATACTGCGCTGAAACCCGCATTTCCTGAACTACTATAAAAGTTTTTGATCTTTAACCAACTTTTTCCTGTGATTTTTACTAGTTTCTTCTTTTCATATAACTTTTTCTGCTCTTTTTTATACTGCGCTGAAACCCGCATTTCCTGAACTACTATAAAAGTTTTTGATCTTTAACCAACTTTTTCCTGTGATTTTTACTAGTTTCTTCTTTTCATATAACTTTTTCTGCTCTTTTACCTACTTTTTTCATGGAAAATCTGATTATTTTCTCAATATTTTTATATTATACTGCTATTTTTATATATATACTGCGCTGAAACCCGCATTGCCTGAACTACTATCAACGTTTTTGATCTTTAACCAACTTTTTCCTGTGATTTTTACTAGTTTCTTCTTTTCATATAACTTTTTCTGCTCTTTTACCTACTTTTTTCATGGAAAATCTGATTATTTTCTCAATATTTTTATATTATATATATATATATATATATATACTGCGCTGAAACCCGCATTTCCTGAACTACTATAAAAGTTTTTGATCTTTAACCAACTTTTTCCTGTGATTTTTACTAGTTTCTTCTTTTCATATAACTTTTTCTGCTCTTTTACCTACATTTTTCATGGAAAATCTGATTATTTTCTCAATATTTTTATATTATACTGCTATTTTTATATAAACACTGCGCTGAAACCCGCATTTCCTGAACTACTATGAAAGTGTTTGATCTTTAACCGACTTTTTCCTGTGATTTTTACTAGTTTCTTCTTTTCATATAACTTTTTCTGCTCTTTTACCTACATTTTTCATGGAAAATCTGATTATTTTCTCAATATTTTATATTATATATATATTTATATATATATATACTGCGCTGAAACCAGCATTTCCTGAACTACTATGAAAGTTTTTGATCTTTTACCAACTTTTTCCTGTGATTTTTACTAGTTTCTTCTTTTCATATAACTTTTTCTGCTCTTTTACCTACATTTTTCATGGAAAATCTGATTATTTTCTCAATATTTTTATATTATATATATATATATATATATATATACTGCGCTGAAACCCGCATTTCCTGAACTACTATGAAAGTTTTTGATCTTTAACCGACTTTTTCTGTGATTTTTACTAGTTTCTTCTTTTCATATAACTTTTTCTGCTCTTTTACCGACATTTTTCATGGAAAATCTGATTATTTTCTCAATATTTTTATATTGTATATATATATATATACAACTTTTTCCTGTGATTTTTACTAGTTTCTTCTTTTCATATAACTTTTTCTGCTCTTTTACTTACATTTTTCATGGAAAATCTGAATATTTTCTCAATATTTTTATATTATATATATATATATATATATACTGCGCTGAAACTCGCTTTTCCTGAACTACTATGAAAGTTTTTGATCTTTAACCAACTTTTTCCTGTGATTTTTACTAGTTTCTTCTTTTCATATAACTTTTTCTGCTCTTTTACCTACATTTTTCATGGAAAATCTGATTATTTTCTCAATATTTTTATATTATACTGCTATATTTATATATATACCGCGCTGAAACCCGCATTTCCTGAACTACTATGAAAGTTTTTGATCTTTAACCAACTTTTTCCTGTGATTTTTAATTGTTTCTTCTTTTCATATAACTTTTTCTGCTCTTTTACCTACATTTTTCATGGAAAATCTGATTATTTTCTCAATATTTTTATATTATACTGCTATTTTTATATGTATTCTGCGCTGAAACCCGCATTTCCTGAACTACTATGAAAGTTTTTGATCTTTAACCGACTTTTTCCTGTGATTTTTACTAGTTTCTTCTTTTCATATAACTTTTTCTGCTCCTTTTTTTTTCTGCATTTTTCATGGAAAATCTGATTATTTTCTCAATATTTTTATATTATACTGCTATTTTTATATATATACTGCACTGAAACCCGCATTTCTATGAACTACTATGAAAGTTTTTGATCTTTAACCAACTTTTTCCTGTGATTTTTACTAGTTTCTTCTTATCATATAACTTTTTCTGCTCTTTTACCTACATTTTTCATGGAAAATCTTATTATTTTCTCAATATTTTTATATTATATATATATATATATACTGCGCTGAAACCCGCATTTCCTGAACTACTATGAACGTTTTTGATCTTTAACCGACTTTTTCCTGTGATTTTTACTAGTTTCTCCTTTTCATATAACTTTTTCTGCTCTTTTACCTACTTTTTTCATGGAAAATCTGATTATTTTCTCAATATTTTTATATTATACTGCTATATTTATATATATACCGCGCTGAAACCCGCATTTCCTGAACTACTATGAAAGTTTTTGATCTTTAACCAACTTTTTCCTGTGATTTTTAATTGTTTCTTCTTTTCATATAACTTTTTCTGCTCTTTTACCTACATTTTTCATGGAAAATCTGATTATTTTCTCAATATTTTTATATTATACTGCTATTTTTATATGTATTCTGCGCTGAAACCCGCATTTCCTGAACTACTATGAAAGTTTTTGATCTTTAACCGACTTTTTCCTGTGATTTTTACTAGTTTCTTCTTTTCATATAACTTTTTCTGCTCCTTTTTTTTTCTGCATTTTTCATG
>CAKAIZ010000398.1:84154-109046 GCA_916610145.1 Eristalis arbustorum | reverse complement strand
TTTCTCAATATTTTTATTATATATATATATATATATATATATACTGCGCTGAAACCCGCATTTCCTGAACTACTATGAAAGTTTTTGATCTTTAACCGACTTTTTCTGTGATTTTTACTAGTTTCTTCTTTTCATATAACTTTTTCTGCTCTTTTACCGACATTTTTCATGGAAAATCTGATTATTTTCTCAATATTTTTATATTATACTGCTATTTTTATATATATACTGCGCTGAAACCCGCATTTCCTGCACTACTATAAAAGTTTTTGATCTTTAACCAACTTTTTCCTGTGATTTTTACTAGTTTCTTCTTTTCATATAACTTTTTCTGCTCTTTTACCTACATTTTTCATGGAAAATCTGATTATTTTCTCAATATTTTTATATTATACTGCTATTTTTATATATATACTGCGCTGAAACCCGCATTTCCTGAACTACTATAAAAGTTTTTGATCTTTAACCAACTTTTTCCTGTGATTTTTACTAGTTTCTTCTTTTCATATAACTTTTTCTGCTTTTTTACCTACTTTTTTCATGGAAAATCTGATTATTTTCTCAATATTTTTATATTATATATATATACATTTTTCATGGAAAATCTGATTATTTTCTCAATATTTTTATATTATATATATATATATATACTGCGCTGAAACCCGCATTTCCAGAACTACTATGAAAGTTTTTGATCTTTAACCGACTTTTTCCTGTGATTTTTACTAGTTTCTTCTTTTCATATAACTTTTTCTGCTCTTTTACCTACATTTTTCATGGAAAATCTGATTATTTTCTCAATATTTTTATATTATACTGCTATTTTTATATATATACTGCGCTGAAACCCGCATTTCCTGCACTACTATAAAAGTTTTTGATCTTTAACCAACTTTTTCCTGTGATTTTTACTAGTTTCTTCTTTTCATATAACTTTTTCTGCTCTTTTACCTACATTTTTCATGGAAAATCTGATTATTTTCTCAATATTTTTATATTATACTGCTATTTTTATATATATACTGCGCTGAAACCCGCATTTCCTGAACTACTATAAAAGTTTTTGATCTTTAACCAACTTTTTCCTGTGATTTTTACTAGTTTCTTCTTTTCATATAACTTTTTCTGCTCTTTTACCTACTTTTTTCATGGAAAATCTGATTATTTTCTCAATATTTTTATATTATATATATATACATTTTTCATGGAAAATCTGATTATTTTCTCAATATTTTTATATTATATATATATATATATACTGCGCTGAAACCCGCATTTCCAGAACTACTATGAAAGTTTTTGATCTTTAACCGACTTTTTCCTGTGATTTTTACTAGTTTCTTCTTTTCATATAACTTTTTCTGCTCTTTTACCTACATTTTTCATGGAAAATCTGATTATTTTCTCAATATTTTTATATTATACTGCTATTTTTATATATATACTGCGCTGAAACCCGCATTTCCTGAACTACTATGAAAGTGTTTGATCTTTAACCGACTTTTTCCTGTGATTTTTACTAGTTTCTTCTTTTCATATAACTTTTTCTGCTCTTTCACCTACATTTTTCATGGAAAATTTGATTATTTTCTCAATATTTTTATATTATACTGCTATTTTTATATATATACTGCGCTGAAACCCGCATTTCCTGAACTACTATGAAAGTTTTTGATCTTTAACCAACTTTTTCCTGTGATTTTTACTAGTTTCTTCTTTTCATATAGCTTTTTCTGCTCTTTTACCTACATTTTTCATGGAAAATCTGATTATTTTCTCAAAATTTTTATATTATATATATATATATATATACTGCGCTGAAACCCGCATTTCCTTAACTACTATGAAAGTTTTTGATCTTTAACCAACTTTTTCCTGTGATTCTTACTAGTTTCTTCTTTTCACATAACTTTTTCTGCTCTTTTACCTACATTTTTCATGGAAAATCTGATTATTTTCTCAATATTTTTATATTATACTGCTATTTTTATATATATACTGCGCTGAAACTCGCATTTCCTGAACTACTGTAAAAGTTTTTGATCTTTAACGGACTTCTCCTGTCATTTTTACTAGTTTCTTCTTTTCATATAACTTTTTCTGCTCTTTTACCTACTTTTTTCATAGAAAATCTGATTATTTTCTCAATATTTTTATATTATACTGCTATTTTTATATATATACTGCGCCGAAACCCGCATTTCCTGAACTACTATGAAAGTTTTTGATCTTTAACCAACTTTTTCCTGTGATTTTTACTAGTTTCTTCTTTTCATATAACTTTTTCTGCTCTTTTACCTACATTTTTCATGGAAAATCTGATTATTTTCTCAAAATTTTTATATTATATATATATATATATACTGCGCTGAAACCCGCATTTCCTTAACTACTATGAAAGTTTTTGATCTTTAACCAACTTTTTCCTGTGATTTTTACTAGTTTCTTCTTTTCATATAACTTTTTCTGCTTTTTTACCTACATTTTTCATGGAAAATCTGATTATTTTCTCAATATTTTTATATTATATATATATATATGTATATACTGCGCTGAAACCCGCATTTCCTGAACTACTATGAACGTTTTTGATCTTTAACCAACTTTTTCCTGTGATTTTTACTAGTTTCTTCTTTTCATATAGCTTTTTCTGCTCTTTTACCTACATTTTTCACGGAAAATCTGATTATTTTCTCAAAATTTTTATATTATATATATATATATATACTGCGCTGAAACCCGCATTTCCTTAACTACTATGAAAGTTTTTGATCTTTAACCAACTTTTTCCTGTGAATTTTACTAGTTTCTTCTTTTCATATAACTTTTTCTGCTCTTTTACCTACATTTTTCATGGAAAATCTGATTATTTTCTCAATATTTTTATATTATATATATATATATATATACTGCGCCGAAACCCGCATTTCCTGAACTACTATGAAAGTTTTTGATCTTTAACCAACTTTTTCCTGTGATTTTTACTAGTTTCTTCTTTTCATATAACTTTTTCTGCTCTTTTACCTACATTTTTCATGGAAAATCTGATTATTTTCTCAATATTTTTATATTATATATATATATATATACTGCGCTGAAACCCGCATTTCCAGAACTACTATGAAAGTTTTTGATCTTTAACCGACTTTTTCCTGTGATTTTTACTAGTTTCTTCTTTTCATATAACTTTTTCTGCTCTTTTACCTACATTTTTCATGGAAAATCTGATTATTTTCTCAATATTTTTATATTATACTGCTATTTTTATATATATACTGCGCTGAAACCCGCATTTCCTGAACTACTATGAAAGTGATTGATCTTTAACCGACTTTTTCCTGTGATTTTTACTAGTTTCTTCTTTTCATATAACTTTTTCTGCTCTTTTACCTACATTTTTCATGGAAAATCTGATTATTTTCTCAATATTTTTATATTATACTGCTATTTTTATATATATACTGCGCTGAAACCCGCATTTCCTGCACTACTATAAAAGTTTTTGATCTTTAACCAACTTTTTCCTGTGATTTTTACTAGTTTCTTCTTTTCATATAACTTTTTCTGCTCTTTTACCTACATTTTTCATGGAAAATCTGATTATTTTCTCAATATTTTTATATTATACTGCTATTTTTATATATATACTGCGCTTAAACCCGCATTTCCTGAACTACTATAAAAGTTTTTGATCTTTAACCAACTTTTTCCTGTGATTTTTACTAGTTTCTTCTTTTCATATAACTTTTTCTGCTCTTTTACCTACTTTTTTCATGGAAAATCTGATTATTTTCTCAATATTTTTATATTATACTGCTATTTTTATATATATACTGCGCTGAAACCCGCATTGCCTGAACTACTATCAACGTTTTTGATCTTTAACCAACTTTTTCCTGTGATTTTTACTAGTTTCTTCTTTTCATATAACTTTTTCTGCTCTTTTACCTACTTTTTTCATGGAAAATCTGATTATTTTCTCAATATTTTTATATTATATATATATATATATATATATATACTGCGCTGAAACCCGCATTTCCTGAACTACTATAAAAGTTTTTGATCTTTAACCAACTTTTTCCTGTGATTTTTACTAGTTTCTTCTTTTCATATAACTTTTTCTGCTCTTTTACCTACATTTTTCATGGAAAATCTGATTATTTTCTCAATATTTTTATATTATACTGCTATTTTTATATATATACTGCGCTGAAACCCGAATTTCCTGAACTACTATGAAAGTGTTTGATCTTTAACCGACTTTTTCCTGTGATTTTTACTAGTTTCTTCTTTTCATATAACTTTTTCTGCTCTTTTACCTACATTTTTCATGGAAAATCTGATTATTTTCTCAATATTTTTATATTATATATATATATATATATATATACTGCGCTGAAACCAGCATTTCCTGAACTACTATGAAAGTTTTTGATCTTTAACCAACTTTTTCCTGTGATTTTTACTAGTTTCTTCTTTTCATGTAACTTTTTCTGCTCTTTTACCTACATTTTTCATGGAAAATCTGATTATTTTCTCAATATTTTTATATTATATATATATATATATATACTGCGCTGAAACCCGCATTTCCTGAACTACTATGAAAGTTTTTGATCTTTAACCGACTTTTTCTGTGATTTTTACTAGTTTCTTCTTTTCATATAACTTTTTCTGCTCTTTTACCTACATTTTTCATGGAAAATCTGATTATTTTCTCAAAATTTTTATATTATATATATATATATATACTGCGCTGAAACCCGCATTTCCTTAACTACTATGAAAGTTTTTGATCTTTAACCAACTTTTTCCTGTGATTTTTACTAGTTTCTTCTTTTCATATAACTTTTTCTGCTCTTTTACCTACATTTTTCATGGAAAATCTGATTATTTTCTCAATATTTTTATATTATATATATATATATGTATATACTGCGCTGAAACCCGCATTTCCTGAACTACTATGAAAGTTTTTGATCTTTAACCAACTTTTTCCTGTGATTTTTACTAGTTTCTTCTTTTCATATAGCTTTTTCTGCTCTTTTACCTACATTTTTCATGGAAAATCTGATTATTTTCTCAAAATTTTTATATTATATATATATATATATACTGCGCTGAAACCCGCATTTCCTTAACTACTATGAAAGTTTTTGATCTTTAACCAACTTTTTCCTGTGAATTTTACTAGTTTCTTCTTTTCATATAACTTTTTCTGCTCTTTTACCTACATTTTTCATGGAAAATATGATTATTTTCTCAATATTTTTATATTATATATATATATGTATATACTGCGCTGAAACCCGCATTTCCTGAACTACTATGAAAGTTTTTGATCTTTAACCAACTTTTTCCTGTGATTTTTACTAGTTTCTTCTTTTCATATAGCTTTTTCTGCTCTTTTACCTACATTTTTCATGGAAAATCTGATTATTTTCTCAAAATTTTTATATTATATATATATATATACTGCGCTGAAACCCGCATTTCCTTAACTACTATGAAAGTTTTTGATCTTTAACCAACTTTTTCCTGTGAATTTTACTAGTTTCTTCTTTTCATATAACTTTTTCTGCTCTTTTACCTACATTTTTCATGGAAAATCTGATTATTTTCTCAATATTTTTATATTATATATATATATGTATATACTGCGCTGAAACCCGCATTTCCTGAACTACTATGAAAGTTTTTGATTTTTAACCGACTTTTTCCTGTGATTTTTACTAGTTTCTTCTTTTCACATAACTTTTTCTGCTCTTTTACCTACATTTTTCATGGAAAATCTGATTATTTTCTCAATATTTTTATATTATACTGCTATTTTTATATATATACTGCGCTGAAACTCGCATTTCCTGAACTACTGTAAAAGTTTTTGATCTTTAACGGACTTTTTCCTGTCATTTTTACTAGTTTCTTCTTTTCATATAACTTTTTCTGCTCTTTTACCTACTTTTTTTCATAGAAAATCTGATTATTTTCTCAATATTTTTATATTATACTGCTATTTTTATATATATACTGCGCCGAAACCCGCATTTCCTTAACTACTATGAAAGTTTTTGATCTTTAACCAACTTTTTCCTGTGATTTTTACTAGTTTCTTCTTTTCATATAACTTTTTCTGCTCTTTTACCTACATTTTTCATGGAAAATCTGATTATTTTCTCAAAATTTTTATATTATATATATATATATATACTGCGCTGAAACCCGCATTTCCTTAACTACTATGAAAGTTTTTGATCTTTAACCAACTTTTTCCTGTGATTTTTACTAGTTTCTTCTTTTCATATAACTTTTTCTGCTCTTTTACCTACATATTTCATGGAAAATCTGATTATTTTCTCAATATTTTTATATTATATATATATATATGTATATACTGCGCTGAAACCCGCATTTCCTGAACTACTATGAAAGTTTTTGATCTTTAACCACTTTTTCCTGTGATTTTTACTAGTTTCTTCTTTTCATATAGCTTTTTCTGCTCTTTTACCTACATTTTTCATGGAAAATCTGATTATTTTCTCAAAATTTTTATATTATATATATATATATATACTGCGCTGAAACCCGCATTTCCTTAACTACTATGAAAGTTTTTGATCTTTAACCAACTTTTTCCTGTGAATTTTACTAGTTTCTTCTTTTCATATAACTTTTTCTGCTCTTTTACCTACATTTTTCATGGAAAATCTGATTATTTTCTCAATATTTTTATATTATATATATATATGTATATACTGCGCTGAAACCCGCATTTCCTGAACTACTATGAAAGTTTTTGATTTTCAACCGACTTTTTCCTGTGATTTTTACTAGTTTCTTCTTTTCACATAACTTTTTCTGCTCTTTTACCTACATTTTTCATGGAAAATCTGATTATTTTCTCAATATTTTTATATTATACTGCTATTTTTATATATATACTGCGCTGAAACTCGCATTTCCTGAACTACTGTAAAAGTTTTTGATCTTTAACCGACTTTTTCCTGTGATTTTTACTAGTTTCTTCTTTTCATATAACTTTTTCTGCTCTTTTAACTACTTTTTTCATAGAAAATCTGATTATTTTCTCAATATTTTTATATTATACTGCTATTTTTATATATATACTGCGCCGAAACCCGCATTTCCTGAGCTACTATGAAAGTTTTTGATCTTTAACCAACTTTTTCCTGTGATTTTTACTAGTTTCTTCTTTTCATATAACTTTTTCTGCTCTTTTACCTACATTTTTCATGGAAAATCTGATTATTTTCTCAAAATTTTTATATTATATATATATATATATACTGCGCTGAAACCCGCATTTCCTTAACTACTATGAAAGTTTTTGATCTTTAACCAACTTTTTCCTGTGATTTTTACTAGTTTCTTCTTTTCATATAACTTTTTCTGCTCTTTCACCTACATTTTTCATGGAAAATCTGATTATTTTCTCAATATTTTTATATTATATATATATATATATGTATATACTGCGCTGAAACCCGCATTTCCTGAACTACTATGAAAGTTTTTGATCTTTCGACCGACTTTTTCCTGTGATTTTTACTAGTTTCTTCTTTTCACATAACTTTTTCTGCTCTTTTACCTACATTTTTCATGGAAAATCTGATTATTTTCTCAATATTTTTATATTATACTGCTATTTTTATATATATACTGCGCTGAAACTCGCATTTCCTGAACTACTGTAAAAGTTTTTGATCTTTAACGGACTTTTTCCTGTCTTTTTTACTAGTTTCTTCTTTTTATATAACTTTTTCTGCTCTTTTACCTACTTTTTTCATAGAAAATCTGATTATTTTCTCAATATTTTTATATTATACTGCTATTTTTATATATATACTGCGCCGAAACCCGCATTTCCTGAACTACTATGAAAGTTTTTGATCTTTAACCAACTTTTTCCTGTGATTTTTACTAGTTTCTTCTTTTCATATAACTTTTTCTGCTCTTTTACCTACATTTTTCATGGAAAATCTGATTATTTTCTCAAAATTTTTATATTATATATATATATATACTGCGCTGAAACCCGCATTTCCTTAACTACTATGAAAGTTTTTGATCTTTAACCAACTTTTTCCTGTGATTTTTACTAGTTTCTTCTTTTCATATAACTTTTTCTGCTCTTTTACCTACATTTTTCATGGAAAATCTGATTATTTTCTCAATATTTTTATATTATATATATATATATGTATATACTGCGCTGAAACCCGCATTTCCTGAACTACTATGAAAGTTTTTGATCTTTCGACCGACTTTTTCCTGTGATTTTTACTAGTTTCTTCTTTTCACATAACTTTTTCTGCTCTTTTACCTACATTTTTCATGGAAAATCTGATTATTTTCTCAATATTTTTATATTATACTGCTATTTTTATATATATACTGCGCTGAAACTCGCATTTCCTGAACTACTATAAAAGTTTTTGATCTTTAACGGACTTTTTCCTGTCATTTTTACTAGTTTCTTCTTTTCATATAACTTTTTCTGCTCTTTTACCTACATTTTTCATGGAAAATCTGATTATTTTCTCAATATTTTTATATTATACTGCTATTTTTATATATATACTGCGCTGAAACCCGCATTTCCTGAACTACTATGAAAGTTTTTGATCTTTAACCAACTTTTTCCTGTGATTTTTACTAGTTTCTTCTTTTCATATAACTTTTTCTGCTCTTTTACCTACATTTTTCATGGAAAATCTGATTATTTTCTCAATATTTTATATTATACTGCCATTTTTATATATAGACTGCGCTGAAACCCGCATTTCCTTAACTACTATGAAAGTTTTTGATCTTTAACCAACTTTTTCCTGTGATTTTTACTAGTTTCTTCTTTTCATATAACTTTTTCTGCTCTTTTACCTACATTTTGCATGGAAAATCTGATTATTTTCTCAATATTTTTATATTATATATATATATGTATATACTGCGCTGAAACCCGCATTTCCTGAACTACTATGAAAGTTTTTGATCTTTAACCGACTTTTTCCTGTGATTTTTACTAGTTTCTTCTTTTCACATAACTTTTTCTGCTCTTTTACCTACATTTTTCATGGAAAATCTGATTATTTTCTCAATATTTTTATATTATACTGCTATTTTTTTATATATACTGCGCTGAAACTCGCATTTCCTGAACTACTATAAAAGTTTTTGATCTTTAACGGACTTTTTCCTGTGATTTTTACTAGTTTCTTCTTTTCATATATATTTTTCTGCTCTTTTACCTACTTTTTTCATGGAAACTCTGATTATTTTCTCAATATTTTTATATTATACTGCTATTTTTATATATATACTGCGCTGAAACCCGCATTTCCTGAACTACTATGAAAGTTTTTGATCTT
Source organism: Eristalis arbustorum (assembly GCA_916610145.1). Lineage (NCBI taxonomy): Eukaryota > Metazoa > Arthropoda > Insecta > Diptera > Syrphidae > Eristalis > Eristalis arbustorum. The sequence goes on along the minus strand of CAKAIZ010000398.1, from coordinate 99,654 downwards.
TAACCAAATTTTTCCTGTGATTTTTACTAGTTTCTTCTTTTCATATAACTTTTTCTGCTCTTTTACCTATATTTTTCATGGAAAATCTGATTATTTTCTCAATATTTTTATATTATACTGCTATTTTTATGTATATACTGCGCTGAAACCCGCATTTCCTGAACTACTATAAAAGTTTTTGATCTTTAACCAATTTTTTCCTGTGATTTTTACTAGTTTCTTCTTTTCATATAACTTTTTCTGCTCTCTTACCTACTTTTTTCATGGAAAATCTGATTATTTTCTCAATATTTTTATATTATACTGCTATTTTTATATATATACTGCGCTGAAACCCGCATTTCCTGAACTACTATGAAAGTTTTTGATCTTTAACCGACTTTTTCCTGTGATTTTTACTAGTTTCTTCTTTTCATATAACTTTTTCTGCTCTTTTACCTACTTTTTTCATGGAAAATCTGATTATTTTCTCAATATTTTTATATTATATATATATATACATACTGCGCTGAAACCCGCATTTCCTGAACTACTATGAACGTTTTTGATCTTTAACCAACTTTTTCCTGTGATTTTTACTAGTTTCTTCTTTTCATATAACTTTTTCTGCTCTTTTACCTATTTTTTTCATGGAAAATCTGATTATTTTCTCAATATTTTTATATTATATATATATATATACTGCGCTAAACCCGCATTTCCTGAACTACTATGAAAGTTTTTGATCTTCAACCGACTTTTTCCTGTGATTTTTACTAGTTTCTTCTTTTCATATAACTTTTTCTGCTCTTTTACCTAGTTTTTTCATGGAAAATCTGATTATTTTCTCAATATTTTTATATTATACTGCTATTTTTATATATATACTGCGCTTAAACCCGCATTTCCTGAACTACTATGAACGTTTTTGATCTTTAACCGACTTTTTCCTGTGATTTTTACTAGTTTCTTCTTTTCATATAACTTTTTCTGATCTTTTACCTACTTTTTTCATGGAAAATCTGATTATTTTCTCAATATTTTTATATTATATATATATATATATATACTGCGCTGAAACCCGCATTTCCTGAACTACTATGAAAGTTTTTCATCTTTAACCAACTTTTTCCTGTGATTTTTACTAGGTTCTTCTTTTCATATAACTTTTTCTGCTCTTTTACCTACATTTTTCATGGAAAATCTGATTATTTTCTCAATATTTTTATATTATACTGCTATTTTTATATATATACTGCGCTGAAACCCGCATTTCCTGAACTACTATGAAAGTTTTTGATCTTTAACCAACTTTTTCCTGTGATTTTTACTAGTTTCTTCTTTTCATATAACTTTTTCTGCTCTTTTACCTACATTTTTCATGGAAAATCTGATTATTTTCTCAATATTTTTATATTATATATATATAAATATACTGCGCTGAAACCCGCATTTCCTGAACTACTATGAAAGTTTTTGATCTTTAACCGACTTTTTCCTGTGATTTTTACTAGTTTCTTCTTTTCATATATATTTTTCTGCTCTTTTACCTACTTTTTTCATGGAAACTCTGATTATTTTCTCAATATTTTTACATTATACTGCTATTTTTATATATATACTGCGCTGAAACCCGCATTTCCTGAACTACTATGAAAGTTTTTGATCTTTAACTAACTTTTTCCTGTGATTTTTACTAGTTTCTTCTTTTCATATAACTTTTTCTGCTCTTTTACCTACATTTTTCATGGAAAATCTGATTATTTTCTCAATATTTTTATATTATACTGCTATTTTTATGTATATACTGCGCTGAAACCCGCATTTCCTGAACTACTATAAAAGTTTTTGATCTTTAACCAATTTTTTCCTGTGATTTTTACTAGTTTCTTCTTTTCATATAACTTTTTCTGCTCTCTTACCTACTTTTTTCATGGAAAATCTGATTATTTTCTCAATATTTTTATATTATACTGCTATTTTTATATATATACTGCGCTGAAACCCGCATTTCCTGAACTACTATGAAAGTTTTTGATCTTTAACCGACTTTTTCCTGTGATTTTTACTAGTTTCTTCTTTTCATATAACTTTTTCTGCTCTTTTACCTACTTTTTTTCATGGAAAATCTGATTATTTTCTCAATATTTTTATATTATATATATATATATATACTGCGCTGAAACCCGCATTTCCTGAACTACTATGAAAGTTTTTGATCTTCAACCGACTTTTTCCTGTGATTTTTACTAGTTTCTTCTTTTCATATAACTTTTTCTGCTCTTTTACCTACTTTTTTCATGGAAAATCTGATTATTTTCTCAATATTTTTATATTATACTGCTATTTTTATATATATACTGCGCTTAAACCCGCATTTCCTGAACTACTATGAACGTTTTTGATCTTTAACCGACTTTTTCCTGTGATTTTTACTAGTTTCTTCTTTTCATATAACTTTTTCTGCTCTTTTACCTACTTTTTTCATGGAAAATCTGATTATTTTCTCAATATTTTTATATTATATATATATATATATATATATACTGCGCTGAAACCCGCATTTCCTGAACTACTATGAAAGTTTTTCATCTTTAACCAACTTTTTCCTGTGATTTTTACTAGGTTCTTCTTTTCATATAACTTTTTCTGCTCTTTTACCTACTTTTTTCATGGAAAATCTGATTATTTTCTCAATATTTTTATATTATACTGCTATTTTTATATATATACTGCGCTTAAATCCGCATTTCCTGAACTACTATGAACGTTTTTGATCTTTAACCGACTTTTTCCTGTGATTTTTACTAGTTTCTTCTTTTCATATAACTTTTTCTGCTCTTTTACCTACTTTTTTCATGGAAAATCTGATTATTTTCTCAATATTTTTATATTATACTGCTATTTTTATATATATACTGCGCTTAAACCCGCATTTCCTGAACTACTATGAACGTTTTTGATCTTTAACCGACTTTTCCCTGTGATTTTTACTAGTTTCTTCTTTTCATATAACTTTTTATGCTCTTTTACCTACTTTTTTCATGGAAAATCTGATTATTTTCTCAATATTTTTATATTATATATATATATATATACTGCGCTAAACCCGCATTTCCTGAACTACTATGAAAGTTTTTCATCTTTAACCAACTTTTTCCTGTGATTTTTACTAGTTTCTTCTTTTCATATAACTTTTTCTGCTCTTTTACCTACTTTTTTCATGGAAAATCTGATTATTTTCTCAATATTTTTATATTATACTGCTATTTATATATATATACTGCGCTTAAACCCGCATTTCCTGAACTACTATGAACGTTTTTGATCTTTCACCGACTTTTTTCTGTGATTTTTACTAGTTTCTTCTTTTCATATAACTTTTTCTGCTCTTTTACCTCCTTTTTTCATGGAAAATCTGATTATTTTCTCAATATTTTTATATTATATATATATATACATACTGCGCTGAAACCCGCATTTCCTGAACTACTATGAAAGTTTTTGATCTTTAACCTACTTTTTCCTGTGATTTTTACTAGTTTCTTCTTTTCATATAACATTTTCTGCTCTTTTACCTACTATTTTCATGGAAAATCTGATTATTTTCTCAATATTTTTATATTATACTGCTATTTTTATATATATACTGCGCTTAAACCCGCATTTCCTGAACTACTATGAACGTTTTTGATCTTTAACCGAATTTTTCCTGTGATTTTTACTAGGGTCTTCTTTTCATATAACTTTTTCTGCTCTTTTACCTACATTTTTCATGGAAAATCTGATTATTTTCTCAATATTTTTATATTATATATATATAAATATACTGCGCTGAAACCCGCATTTCCTGAACTACTATGAAAGTTTTTGATCTTTAACCGACTTTTTCCTGCGATTTTTACTAGTTTCTTCTTTTCATATATATTTTTCTGCTCTTTTACCTACTTTTTTCATGGAAACTCTGATTATTTTCTCAATATTTTTATATTATACTGCTATTTTTATATATATACTGCGCTGAAACCCGCATTTCCTGAACTACTATGAAAGTTTTTGATCTTTAACCAACTTTTTCCTGTGATTTTTACTAGTTTCTTCTTTTCATATAACTTTTTCTGCTCTTTTACCTACATTTTTCATGGAAAATCTGATTATTTTCTCAATATTTTTATATTATACTGCTATTTTTATATATATACTGCGCTGAAACCCGCATTTCCTGAACTACTATAAAAGTTTTTGATCTTTAACCAACTTTTTCCTGTGATTTTTACTAGTTTCTTCTTTTCATATAACTTTTTCTGCTCTTTTACCTACATTTTTCATGGAAAATCTGATTATTTTCTCAATATTTTTATATTATACTGCTATTTTTATATATATACTGCGCTGAAACTCGCATTTCCTGAACTACTGTAAAAGTTTTTGATCTTTAACGGACTTTTTCCTGTCATTTTTACTAGTTTCTTCTTTTCATATAACTTTTTCTGCTCTTTTACCTACTTTTTTCATAGAAAATCTGATTATTTTCTCAATATTTTTATATTATACTGCTATTTTTATATATATACTGCGCTTAAACCCGCATTTCCTGAACTACTATGAACGTTTTTTATCTTTCACCGACTTTTTTCTGTGATTTTTACTAGTTTCTTCTTTTCATATAACTTTTTCTGCTCTTTTACCTCCTTTTTTCATGGAAAATCTGATTATTTTCTCAATATTTTTATATTATATATATATATACATACTGCGCTGAAACCCGCATTTCCTGAACTACTATGAAAGTTTTTGATCTTTAACCAACTTTTTCCTGTGATTTTTACTAGTTTCTTCTTTTCATATAACTTTTTCTGCTCTTTTACCTACATTTTTCATGGAAAATCTGATTATTTTCTCAAAATTTTTATATTATATATATATATATATATACTGCGCTGAAACCCGCATTTCCTTAACTACTATGAAAGTTTTTGATCTTTAACCAACTTTTTCCTGTGATTTTTACTAGTTTCTTCTTTTCATATAACTTTTTCTGCTCTCTTACCTACTTTTTTCATGGAAAATCTGATTATTTTCTCAATATTTTTATATTATATATATATATATATATATATACTGCGCTGAAACCCGCATTTCCTGAACTACTATAAAAGTTTTTGATCTTTAACCAACTTTTTCCTGTGATTTTTACTAGTTTCTTCTTTTCATATATATTTTTCTGCTCTTTTACCTACTTTTTTCATGGAAAATCTGATTATTTTCTCAATATTTTTATATTATACTGCTATTTTTATATATATACTGCGCTTAAACCCGCATTTCCTGAACTACTATGAACGTTTTTGATCTTTAACCGAATTTTTCCTGTGATTTTTACTAGTTTCTTCTTTTCATATAACTTTTTCTGCTCTTTTACCTACATTTTTCATGGAAAATCTGATTATTTTCTCAATATTTTTATATTATATATATATAAATATACTGCGCTGAAACCCGCATTTCCTGAACTACTATGCAAGTTTTTGATCTTTAACCGACTTTTTCCTGCGATTTTTACTAGTTTCTTCTTTTCATATATATTTTTCTGCTCTTTTACCTACTTTTTTCATGGAAACTCTGATTATTTTCTCAATATTTTTATATTATACTGCTATTTTTATATATATACTGCGCTGAAACCCGCATTTCCTGAACTACTATGAAAGTTTTTGATCTTTAACCAACTTTTTCCTGTGATTTTTACTAGTTTCTTCTTTTCATATAACTTTTTCTGCTCTTTTACCTACATTTTTCATGGAAAATCTGATTATTTTCTCAATATTTTTATATTATACTGCTATTTTTATATATATACTGCGCTGAAACCCGCATTTCCTGAACTACTATAAAAGTTTTTGATCTTTAACCAACTTTTTCCTGTGATTTTTACTAGTTTCTTCTTTTCATATAACTTTTTCTGTTCTCTTACCTACTTTTTTCATGGAAAATCTGATTATTTTCTCAATATTTTTATATTATATATATATATATATATACTGCGCTGAAACCCGCATTTCCTGAACTACTATAAAAGTTTTTGATCTTTAACCAACTTTTTCCTGTGATTTTTACTAGTTTCTTCTTTTCATATAACTTTTTCTGCTCTTTTACCTACTTTTTTCATGGAAAATCTGATTATTTTCTCAATATTTTTATATTATATATATATATACATACTGCGCTGAAACCCGCATTTCCTGAACTACTATGAAAGTTTTTGATCTTTAACCAACTTTTTCCTGTGATTTTTACTAGTTTCTTCTTTTCATATAACTTTTTCTGCTCTTTTACCTACTTTTTTCATGGAAAATCTGATTATTTTCTCAATATTTTTATATTATGTATATATATATATACTGCGCTAAACCCGCATTTCCTGAACTACTATGAAAGTTTTTGATCTTCAACCGACTTTTTCCTGTGATTTTTACTAGTTTCTTCTTTTCATATAACTTTTTCTGCTCTTTTACCTACTTTTTTCATGGAAAATCTGATTATTTTCTCAATATTTTTATATTATACTGCTATTTTTATATATATACTGCGCTTAAACCCGCATTTCCTGAACTACTTTAGACGTTTTTGATCTTTAACCGCCTTTTCCTAAGATTTTTACTAGTTTCTTCTTTTCATATAACTTTTTCTGCTCTTTTACCTACTTTTTTCATGGAAAATCTGATTATTTTCTCAATATTTTTATATTATATATATATATATATACTGCGCTGAAACCCGCATTTCCTGAACGACTATGAAAGTTTTTCATCTTTAACCAACTTTTTCCTGTGATTTTTACTAGGTTCTTCTTTTCATATAACTTTTTCTGCTCTTTTACCTACTTTTTTCATGGAAAATCTGATTATTTTCTCAATATTTTTATATTATACTGCTATTTTTATATATATACTGCGCTTAAACCCGCATTTCCTGAACTACTATGAACGTTTTTGATCTTTAACCGACTTTTCCCTGTGATTTTTACTAGTTTCTTCTTTTCATATAACTTTTTATGCTCTTTTACCTACTTTTTTCATGGAAAATCTGATTATTTTCTCAATATTTTTATATTATATATATATATATATACTGCGCTAAACCCGCATTTCCTGAACTACTATGAAAGTTTTTCATCTTTAACCAACTTTTTCCTGTGATTTTTACTAGTTTCTTCTTTTCATATAACTTTTTCTGCTCTTTTACCTACTTTTTTCATGGAAAATCTGATTATTTTCTCAATATTTTTATATTATACTGCTATTTTTATATATATACTGCGCTTAAACCCGCATTTCCTGAACTACTATGAACGTTTTTGATCTTTCACCGACTTTTTCCTGTGATTTTTACTAGTTTCTTCTTTTCATATAACTTTTTCTGCTCTTTTACCTCCTTTTTTCATGGAAAATCTGATTATTTTCTCAATATTTTTATATTATATATATATATACATACTGCGCTGAAACCCGCATTTCCTGAACTACTATGAAAGTTTTTGATCTTTAACCTACTTTTTCCTGTGATTTTTACTAGTTTCTTCTTTTCATATAACATTTTCTGCTCTTTTACCTACTTTTTTCATGGAAAATCTGATTATTTTGTCAATATTTTTATATTATACTGCTATTAATATATATATACTGCGCTTAAACCCGCATTTCCTGAACTACTATGAACGTTTTTGATCTTTAACCGACTTTTTCCTGTGATTGTTACTAGTTTCTTCTTTTCATATAACTTTTTCTGCTCTTTTACCTACTTTTTTCATGGAAAATCTGATTATTTTCTCAATATTTTTATATTATATATATATATATACTGCGCTGAAACCCGCATTTCCTGAACTACTATGAAAGTTTTTGATCTTTTACCAACTTTTTCCTGTGATTTTTACTAGTTTCTTCTTTTCATATAACTTTTTCTGCTCTTTTACCTACTTTTTTCATGGAAAATCTGATTATTTTCTCAATATTTTTATATTATATATATATATATATACATACTGCGCTGAAACCCGCATTTCCTGAACTACTATGAAAGTTTTTGATCTTTAACCGACTTTTTCCTGTGCTTTTTACTAGTTTCTTCTTTTCATATAACTTTTCTGCTCTTTTACCTACTTTTTTCATGGAAAATCTGATTATTTTCTCAATATTTTTATATTATATATATATATATATATATATACTGCCCTAAACCCGCATTTCCTGAACTACTATGAAAGTTTTTGATCTTTAACCGACTTTTTCCTGTGATTTTTACTAGTTTCTTCTTTTCATATAACTTTTTCTTCACTTTTACCTACTTTTTTCATGGAAAATCTGATTATTTTCTCAATATTTTTATATTATACTGCTATTTTTATATATATAGTGCGCTTAAACCCGCATTTCCTGAACTACTATGAACGTTTTTGATCTTTAACCGAATTTTTCCTGTGATTTTTACTAGTTTCTTCTTTTAATATAACTTTTTTCTGCTCTTTTACCTACTTTTTTCATGGAAAATCTGATTATTTTCTCAATATTTTTATATTATATATATATATATATATATATACTGCGCTGAAACCCGCATTTCCTGAACTACTATGAAAGTTTTTCATCTTTAACCAACTTTTTCCTGTGATTTTTACTAGGTTCTTCTTTTCATATAACTTTTTCTGCTCTTTTACCTACTTTTTTCGTTGAAAATCTGATTATTTTCTCAATATTTTTATATTATACTGCTATTTTTATATATACACTGCGCTAAAACCCGCATTTCCTGAACTACTATGAACGTTTTTGATTTTTAACCGACTTTTTCCTGTGATTTTTACTAGTTTCTTCTTTTCATATAACTTTTTCTGCTCTTTTACCTACTTTTTTCATGGAAAATCTGATTATTTTCTCAATATTTTTATATTATACTGCTTATTTTTATATATATACTGCGCTTTAAACCCGCATTTCCTGAACTACTATGAACGTTTTTGATCTTTAACCGACTTTTTCCTGTGATTTTTACTAGTTTCTTCTTTTTCATATAACTTTTTCTGCTCTTTTACCTACTTTTTTCATGGAAAATCTGATTATTTTCTCAATACTTTTATATTATATATATATATATATATACTGCGCTAAACCCGCATTTCCTGAACTACTATGAAAGTTTTTCATCTTTAAGTAACTTTTTCCTGTGATTTTTACTAGTTTCTTCTTTTCATATAACTTTTTCTGCTCTTTTACCTACTTTTTTCATGGAAAATCTGATTATTTTCTCAATATTTTTATATTATACTGCTATTTTTATATATATACTGCGCTTAAACCCGCACTTCCTGAACTACTATGAACGTTTTTTGATCTTTAACCGACTTTTTCCTGTGATTTTTACTAGTTTCTTCTTTTCATATAACTTTTTCTGCTCTTTTACCTACTTTTTTCATGGAAAATCTGATTATTTTCTCAATATTTTTATATTATATGTATATATACATACTGCGCTGAAACCCGCATTTCCTGAACTACTATGAAAGTTTTTGATCTTTAACCAACTTTTTCCTGTGATTCTTACTAGTTTCTTCTTTTCATATAACTTTTTCTGCTCTTTTACCTACTTTTTTCATGGAAAATCTGATTATTTTGTCAATATTTTTATATTATACTGCTATTTTTATATATATACTGCGCTTAAACCCGCATTTCCTGAACTACTATGAACGTTTTTGATCTTTAACCGACTTTTTGCTGTGATTGTTACTAGTTTCTTCTTTTCATATAACTTTTTCTGCTCTTTTACCTACTTTTTTCACGGAAAATCTGATTATTTTCTCAATATTTTTATATTATACTGCTATTTTTATATATATACTGCGCTTAAACCCGCATTTCCTGAACTACTATGAACGTTTTTGATCTTTAACCGACTTTTTCCTGTGATTTTACCTGTTTCTTCTTTTCATATAACTTTTTCTGCTCTTTTACCTACTTTTTTCATGGAAAATCTGATTATTTTCTCAATATTTTTATATTATATATATATACATACTGCGCTGAAACCCGCATTTCCTGAACTACTATGAAAGTTTTTGATCTTTAACCGACTTTTTTCCTGTGATTTTTACTAGTTTCTTCTTTTCATATAACTTTTTTCTGCTCTTTTACCTACTTTTTTCACGGAAAATCTGATTATTTTCTCAATATTTTTATATTATACTGCTATTTTTATATATATACTGCGCTTAAACCCGCATTTCCTGAACTACTATGAACGTTTTTGATCTTTAACCGACTTTTTCCTGTGATTTTTCTAGTTTCTTCTTTTCATATAACTTTTTCTGCTCTTTTACCTACTTTTTTCATGGAAAATCTGATTATTTTCTCAATATTTTTATATTATATTAATATACATACTGCGCTGAAACCCGCATTTCCTGAACTACTATGAAAGTTTTTGATCTTTAACCGACTTTTTCCTGTGATTTTTACTAGTTTCTTCTTTTCATATAACTTTTTCTGCTCTTTTACCTACTTTTTTCATGGGAAAATCTGATTATTTTCTCAATATTTTTATATAATATATATATATATATATACTGCGCTAAACCCGCATTTCCTGAACTACTATGAGAGTTTTTGATCTTTAACCGACTTTTTCCTGTGATTTTTACTAGTTTCTTCTTTTCATATAATTTATTCTGCTCTTTTACCTACTTTTTTCATGGAAAATCTGATTATTTTCTCAATATTTTTATATTATACTGCTATTTTTATATATATACTGCGCCTAAACCCGCACTTCCTGAACTACTATGAACGTTTTTGATCTTTAACCGACTTTTTCCTGTGATTTTTACTAGTTTCTTCTTTTCATATAACTTTTTCTGCTCTTTTACCTACTTTTTTCATGGAAAATCTGATTATTTTCTCAATACTTTTATATTATATATATATATATATATACTGCGCTAAACCCGCATTTCCTGAACTACTATGAAAGTTTTTCATCTTTAAGTAACTTTTTCCTGTGATTTTTACTAGTTTCTTCTTTTCATATAACTTTTTCTGCTCTTTTACCTACTTTTTTCATGGAAAATCTGATTATTTTCTCAATATTTTTATATTATACTGCTATTTTTATATATATACTGCGCTTAAACCCGCACTTCCTGAACTACTATGAACGTTTTTGATCTTTAACCGACTTTTTCCTGTGATTTTTACTAGTTTCTTCTTTTCATATAACTTTTTCTGCTCTTTTACCTACTTTTTTCATGGAAAATCTGATTATTTTCTCAATATTTTTATATTATATGTATATATACATACTGCGCTGAAACCCGCATTTCCTGAACTACTATGAAAGTTTTTGATCTTTAACCAACTTTTTCCTGTGATTCTTACTAGTTTCTTCTTTTCATATAACATTTTCTGCTCTTTTACCTACTTTTTTCATGGAAAATCTGATTATTTTGTCAATATTTTTATATTATACTGCTATTTTTATATATATACTGCGCTTAAACCCGCATTTCCTGAACTACTATGAACGTTTTTGATCTTTAACCGGACTTTTTTCCGTGATTGTTACTAGTTTCTTCTTTTCATATAACTTTTTCTGCTCTTTTACCTACTTTTTTCACGGAAAATCTGATTATTTTCTCAATATTTTTATATTATACTGCTATTTTTATATATATACTGCGCTTAAACCCGCATTTCCTGAACTACTATGAACGTTTTTGATCTTTAACCGACTTTTTCCTGTGATTTTACCTGTTTCTTCTTTTCATATAACTTTTTCTGCTCTTTTACCTACTTTTTTCATGGAAAATCTGATTATTTTCTCAATATTTTTATATTATATTATATATACATACTGCGCTGAAACCCGCATTTCCTGAACTACTATGAAAGTTTTTGATCTTTAACCGACTTTTTCCTGTGATTTTTACTAGTTTCTTCTTTTCATATAACTTTTTCTGCTCTTTTACCTACTTTTTTCACGGAAAATCTGATTATTTTCTCAATATTTTTATATTATACTGCTATTTTTATATATATACTGCGCTTAAACCGCATTTCCTGAACTACTATGAACGTTTTTGATCTTTAACCGACTTTTTCCTGTGATTTTTCTAGTTTCTTCTTTTCATATAACTTTTTCTGCTCTTTTACCTACTTTTTTCATGGAAAATCTGATTATTTTCTCAATATTTTTATATTATATTAATATACATACTGCGCTGAAACCCGCATTTCCTGAACTACTATGAAAGTTTTTGATCTTTAACCGACTTTTTCCTGTGATTTTTACTAGTTTCTTCTTTTCATATAACTTTTTCTGCTCTTTTACCTACTTTTTTCATGGAAAATCTGATTATTTTCTCAATATTTTTATATAATATATATATATATATATATACTGCGCTAAACCCGCATTTCCTGAACTACTATGAAAGTTTTTGATCTTTAACCGACTTTTTCCTGTGATTTTTACTAGTTTCTTCTTTTCATATAATTTATTCTGCTCTTTTACCTACTTTTTTCATGGAAAATCTGATTATTTTCTCAATATTTTATAATTATACTGCTATTTTTATATATATACTGCGCCTAAACCCGCACTTCCTGAACTACTATGAACGTTTTTGATCTTTAACCGACTTTTTCCTGTGATTTTTACTAGTTTCTTCTTTTCATATAACTTTTTCTGCTCTTTTACCTACTTTTTTCATGGAAAATCTTATTATTTTCTCAATATTTTTATATTATATGTATATATACATACTGCGCTGAAACCCGCATTTCCTGAACTACTATGAAAGTTTTTGATCTTTAACCAACTTTTTCCTGTGATTCTTACTAGTTTCTTCTTTTCATATAACATTTTCTGCTCTTTTACCTACTTTTTTCATGGAAAATCTGATTATTTTGTCAATATTTTTATATTATACTGCTATTTTTTATATATATACTGCGCTTAAACCCGCATTTCCTGAACTACTATGAACGTTTTGATCTTTAACCGACTTTTTTCCTGTGATTGTTACTAGTTTCTTCTTTTCATATAACTTTTCTGCTCTTTTACCTACTTTTTTCACGGAAAATCTGATTATTTTTCTCAATATTTTTTTATATTATACTGCTATTTTTATATATATACTGCGCTTAAACCCGCATTTCCTGAACTACTATGAACGTTTTTGATCTTTAACCGACTTTTTCCTGTGATTTTTACTAGTTTCTTCTTTTCATATAACTTTTTCTGCTCTTTTACCTACTTTTTTCATGGAAAATCTGATTATTTTCTCAATATTTTTATATTATATATATATACATACTGCGCTGAAACCCGCATTTCCTGAACTACTATGAAAAGTTTTTGATCTTTAACCGACTTTTTTCCTGTGATTTTTACTAGTTTCTTCTTTTCATATAACTTTTTCTGCTCTTTTACCTACTTTTTTCACGGAAAATCTGATTATTTTCTCAATATTTTTTATATTATACTGCTATTTTTATATATATACTGCGCTTAAACCCGCATTTCCTGAACTACTATGAACGTTTTTGATCTTTAACCGACTTTTTCCTGTGATTTTTCTAGTTTCTTCTTTTCATATAACTTTTTCTGCTCTTTTACCTACTTTTTTCATGGAAAATCTGATTATTTTCTCAATATTTTTATATTATATATATATACATACTGCGCTGAAACCCGCATTTCCTGAACTACTATGAAAGTTTTTGATCTTTAACCGACTTTTTCCTGTGATTTTTACTAGTTTCTTCTTTTCATATAACTTTTTCTGCTCTTTTAACTACTTTTTTCATGGAAAATCTGATTATTTTCTCAATATTTTTATATTATATATATAATATATATATATATATACTGCGCTAAACCCGCATTTCCTGAACTACTATGAAAGTTTTTGATCTTTAACCGACTTTTTCCTGTGATTTTTACTAGTTTCTTCTTTTCATATAATTTATTCTGCTCTTTTACCTACTTTTTTCATGGAAAATCTGATTATTTTCTCAATATTTTTATATTATACTGCTATTTTTATATATATACTGCGCCTAAACCCGCATTTCCTGAACTACTATGAACGTTTTTGATCTTTAACCGACTTTTTCCTGTGATTTTTACTAGTTTCTTCTTTTCCTACTTTTTCATGGAAAATCTGATTATTTTCTCAATATTTTTATATTATACTGCTATTTTTATATATATGCTGCGCTTAAACCCGCATTTCCTGAACTACTATGAACGTTTTTGATCTTTAACCGACTTTTTCCTGTGATTTTTACTAGTTTCTTCTTTTCATATAACTTTTTCTGCTCTTTTACCTACTTTTTTCATGGAAAATCTGATTATTTTCTCAATATTTTTTATATTATATATATATACATACTGCGCTGAAACCCGCATTTCCTGAACTACTATGAACGTTTTTGATCTTTAACCGACTTTTTCCTGTGATTTTTACTAGTTTCTTCTTTTCCTACTTTTTCATGGAAAATCTGATTATTTTCTCAATATTTTTATATTATACTGCTATTTTTATATATATGCTGCGCTTAAACCCGCATTTCCTGAACTACTATGAACGTTTTTGATCTTTAACCGACTTTTTCCTGTGATTTTTACTAGTTTCTTCTTTTCATATAACTTTTTCTGCTCTTTTACCTACTTTTTTCATGGAAAATCTGATTATTTTCTCAATATTTTTATATTATATATATATACATACTGCGCTGAAACCCGCATTTCCTGAACTACTATGAAAGTTTTTGATCTTTAACCGACTTTTACCTGTGATTTTTAGTAGTTTCTTCTTTTCATATAACTTTTTCTGCTCTTTTACCTACTTTTTTCATGGAAAATCTGATTATTTTCTCAATATTTTTATATTATATATATATATATATATACTGCGCTGAAACCCGCATTTCCTGAACTACTATGAACGTTTTTGATCTTTAACCGACTTTTTCCTGTGATTTTTACTAGTTTCTTCTTTTCATATAACTTTTTCTGCTCTTTTACCTACTTTTTTCATGGAAATTCTGATTATTTTCTCAATATTTTTATTATTATATTATATATATATATATATACTGCGCTAAACCCGCATTTCCTGAACTACTATGAACGTTTTTTGATCTTTAACCGACTTTTTCCTGTGATTTTTACTAGTTTCTTCTTTTCATATAACTTTTTCTGCTCTTTTACCTACATTTTTCATGGAAAATCTGATTATTTTCTCAATATTTTTATATTATACTGCTATTTTTATATATATACTGCGCTTAAACCGCATTTCCTGAACTACTATGAACGTTTTTGATCTTTAACCGACTTTTTCCTGTGATTTTTACTAGTTTCTTCTTTTCATATAACTTTTGCTGCTCTTTTACCTACTTTTTTCATGGAAAATCTGATTATTTTCTCATATTTTTATATTATATATATATTATATATAT
>CAKAIZ010000398.1:82500-83654 GCA_916610145.1 Eristalis arbustorum | reverse complement strand
AAATGCGGGTTTAAGCGCAGTATATATATATATATATATATATATAATATAAAAATATTGAGAAAATAATCAGATTTTCCATGAAAAAAGTATGTAAAAGAGCAGAAAAAGTTATATGAAAAGAAGAAACTAGTAAAAATCACAGCAAAAAGTCGGTTAAAGATCAAAAACTTTCATAGTAGTTCAGGAAATGCGGGTTTCAGCGCAGTATGTATTTATATATATAATATAAAAATATTGAGAAAATAGTCCAGATTTTCCATGAAAAAAGTAGGTAAAAGAGCAGAAAAAGTTATATGAAAAGAAGAAACTAGTAAAAAATCACAGGAAAAAGTCGGTTAAAGATCAAAAACTTTCATAGTAGTTCAGGAAATGCGGGTTTCAGCGCAGTATATATATATATATATATATATATAATATAAAAATATTGAGAAAATAATCAGATTTTCCATGAAAAATGTAGGTAAAAGAGCAGAAAAAGTTATATGAAAAGAAGAAACTAGTAAAAATCACAGGAAAAAGTTGGTTAAAGATGAAAAACTTGCATAGTAGTTCAGGAAATGCGGGTTTAGCGCAGTATATATATAAAAATAGCAGTATAATATAAAAATATTGAGAAAATAATCAGATTTTCCATGAAAAAAGTAGGTAAAAGAGCAGAAAATGTTATATGCAAAGAGGAAACTAGTAAAAATCACAGGAAAAAGTCGGTTAAAGATCAAAAACTTTCATAGTAGTTCAGGAAATGCGGGGTTTCAGCGCAGTATATATATATATATATAATATAAAAATATTAAGAAAATAATCAGATTTTCCATGAAAAAAGTAGGTAAAAGAGCAGAAAAAGTTATATGAAAAGAAGAAACTAGTAAAAATCACAGGAAAAAGTCGGTTAAAGATCAAAAACTTTCATAGTAGTTCAGGAAATGCGGGTTTAGCGCAGTATATATATATATATATAATATAAAAATATTGAGAAAATAATCAGATTTTCCATGAAAAAAAGTAGGTAAAAGAGCAGAAAAAGTTATATGAAAAGAAGAAACTAGTAAAAATCACAGGAAAAAGTCGGTTAAAGATCAAAAACTTTCATAGTAGTTCAGGAAATGCGGGTTTCAGCGCAGTATATATGTATATATATAATATAAAAATAT
>CAKAIZ010000398.1:67500-77500 GCA_916610145.1 Eristalis arbustorum | reverse complement strand
ATCTGATTATTTTCTCAATATTTATATATTATATATATATATATATACTGCGCTGAAACCCGCATTTCCAGAACTACTATGAAAGTTTTTGATCTTTAACCGACTTTTTCCTGTGATTTTTACTAGTTTCTTCTTTTTATATACATTTTTCTGCTCTTTTACCTACTTTTTTCATGGAAAATCTGATTATTTTCTCAATATTTTTATATTATACTGCTATTTTTATATATATACTGCGCTTAAACCCGCATTTCCTGAACTACTATGAAAAAAGTAGGTAAAAGAGCAGAAAAAGTTATATGAAAAGAAGAAACTAGTAAAAATCACAGGAAAAAGTCGGTTAAAGATCAAAAACGTTCATAGTAGTTCAGGAAATGCGGGTTTAAGCGCAGTATATATATAAAAATAGCAGCATAATATAAAAATATTGAGAAAATAATTAGATTTTCCATGAAAAAAGTAGGTAAAAGAGCAGAAAAAGTTATATGAAAAGAAGAAACTAGTAAAAATCACAGGAAAAAGTTGGTAAAAGATGAAAAAACTTTCATAGTAGTTCAGGAAATGCGGGTTTAGTGCAGTATGTATATATATATAATATAAAAATATTGAGAAAATAATCAGATTTTCCATGAAAAAAGTAGGTAAAAGAGCAGAAAAAGTTATATGAAAAGAAGAAACTAGTAAAAATCACAGGAAAAAGTCGGTTAAAGATCAAAAAACTTTCATAGTAGTTCAGGAAATGCGGGTTTCAGCGCAGTATATATATATATATATATATATATATATATATATATATATATAGTATAAAAATATTGAGAAAATAATCAGATTTTCCATGAAAAAAGTAGGTAAAAGAGCAGGAAAAGTTATATGAAAAGAAGAAACTAGTAAAAATCACAGCAAAAAGTCGGTTAAAGATCAAAAACTTTCATAGTAGTTCAGGAAATGCGGGTTTCAGCGCAGTATATATGTATATATATATATATTATATAAAAAATATTGAGAAAATAATCAGATTTTCCATGAAAAATGTAGGTAAAAGAGCAGAAAAAGTTATATGAAAAGAAGAAAACTATTAAAAATCACAGGAAAAAGTCGTTTAAAGATCAAAAACTTTCATAGTAGTTCAGGAAATGCGGGTTTAGCGCAGTATATATATAAAAATAGCAGTATAATATAAAAATATTGAGAAAATAATCAGATTTTCCATGAAAAAAGTAGGTAAAAGAGCAGAAAAAGTTATATACAAAGAAGAAACTAGTAAAAATCACAGGAAAAAGTCGGTTAAAGATCAAAAACTTTCATAGTAGTTCAGGAAATGCGGGTTTCAGCGCAGTATATATATATATATATAATATAAAAATATTGAGAAAATAATCAGATTTTCCATGAAAAAAGTAGGTAAAAGAGCAGAAAAAGTTATATGAAAAGAAGAAACTAGTAAAAATCACAGGAAAAAGTCGGTTAAAGATCAAAAACTCTCATAGTAGTTCAGGAAATGCAGGTTTCAGCGCAGTATGTATATATATATATAATATAAAAATATTGAGAAAATAATCAGATTTTCCATGAAAAAAGTAGGTAAAAGAGCAGAAAAAGTTATATGAAAAGAAGAAACTAGTAAAAAATGCGGGTTTAAGCGCAGTATATATATAAAAATAGCAGTATAATATAAAAATATTGAGAAAATAATCAGATTTTCCATGAAAAAAGTAGGTAAAAGAGCAAAAAAAGTTATATGAAAAGAAGAAACTAGTAAAAATCACAGGAAAAAGTCGGTTAAAGATCAAAAACGTTCATAGTAGTTCAGGAAATGCGGGTTTAAGCGCAGTATATATATATATATATATATATATATAATATAAAAATATTGAGAAAATAATCAGATTTTCCATGAAAAAAGTAGGTAAAAGAGCAGAAAAAGTTATATGAAAAGAAGAAACTAGTAAAAATCACAGGAAAAAAGTCGGTTAAAGATCAAAAACTTTCATAGTAGTTCAGGAAATGCGGGTTTCAGCGCAGTATATATATATATATATATATATATATAATATAAAAATATTGAGAAAATAATCAGATTTTCCATGAAAAATGTAGGTAAAAGAGCAGAAAAAGTTATATGAAAAGAAGAAACTAGTAAAAATCACAGGAAAAAGTTGGTTAAAGATGAAAAACTTGCATAGTAGTTCAGGAAATGCGGGTTTAGCGCAGTATATATATAAAAATAGCAGTATAATATAAAAATATTGAGAAAATAATCAGATTTTCCATGAAAAAAGTAGGTAAAAGAGCAGAAAAAGTTATATGAAAAGAGGAAACTAGTAAAAATCACAGGAAAAAGTCGGTTAAAGATCAAAAACTTTCATAGTAGTTCAGGAAATGCGGGTTTCAGCGCAGTATATATATATATATATAATATAAAAATATTAAGAAAATAATCAGATTTTCCATGAAAAAAGTAGGTAAAAGAGCAGAAAAAGTTATATGAAAAGAAGAAACTAGTAAAAATCACAGGAAAAAGTCGGTTAAAGATCAAAAACTTTCATAGTAGTTCAGGAAATGCGGGTTTAGCGCAGTATATATATATATATATAATATAAAAATATTGAGAAAATAATCAGATTTTCCATGAAAAAAGTAGGTAAAAGAGCAGAAAAAGTTATATGAAAAGAAGAAACCAGTAAAAATCACAGGAAAAAGTTGGTTAAAGATCAAAAACTTTCATAGTAGTTCAGGAAATGCGGGTTTCAGCGCAGTATATATGTATATATATAATATAAAAATATTGAGAAAATAATCAGATTTTCCATGAAAAATGTAGGTAATGCGGGTTTAGCGCAGTATATATATTTTTATAATATATTTATATTATATATATATACATATATATACTGCGCTAAACCCGTATTTCCTGAACTACTATGAAAGTTCTTGATCTTTAACCGACTTTTTCCTGTGATTTTTACTAGTTTCTTCTTTTCATATAACTTTTTCTGCTCTTTTACCTACATTTTTCATGGAAAATCTGATTATTTTCTCAATATTTTTATATTATATATATACATATATACTGCGCTGAAACCCGCATTTCCTGAACTACTATGAAAGTTCTTGATCTTTAACCGACTTTTTCCTGTGATTTTTACTAGTTTCTTCTTTTCATATAACTTTTTCTGCTCTTTTACCTACTTTTTTCATGGAAAATCTGATTATTTTCTCAATATTTTTATATTATATATATATATATATATACTGCGCTAAACCCGCATTTCCTGAACTACTATGAAAGTTTTTGATCTTTAACCGACTTTTTTCTGTGATTTTTACTAGTTTCTTCTTTTCATATAACTTTTTCTGCTCTTTTACCTACTTTTTTCATGGAAAATCTGATTATTTTCTTAATATTTTTATATTATATATATATATATATAATGCGCTGAAACCCGCATTTCCTGAACTACTATGAAAGTTTTTGATCTTTAACCGACTTTTTCCTGTGATTTTTAATAGTTTCCTCTTTTCATATAACTTTTTCTGCTCTTTTACCTACTTTTTTCATGGAAAATCTGATTATTTTCTCAGTATTTTTATATTATACTGCTATTTTTATATATATACTGCGCTAAACCCGCATTTCCTGAACTACTTTGCAAGTTTTTCATCTTTAACCAACTTTTTCCTGTGATTTTTACTAGTTTCTTCTTTTCATATAACTTTTTCTGCTCTTTTACCTACATTTTTCATGGAAAATCTGATTATTTTCTCAATATTTTTATATTATATATGTATATATATATATATATACTGCGCTGAAACCCGCATTTCCTGAACTACTATGAAAGTTTTTGATCTTTAACCAACTTTTTCCTGTGATTTTTACTAGTTTCTTCTTTTCATATAACTTTTTCTGCTCTTTTACCTACTTTTTCATGGAAAATCTGATTATTTTCTCAATATTTTTATATTATACTGCTATTTTTATATATATACTGCGCTTAAACCCGCATTTCCTGAACTATTATGAACGTTTTTGATCTTTAACCGACTTTTTCCTGTGATTTTTACTAGTTTCTTCTTTTCATATAACTTTTTCTGCTCTTTTACCTACTTTTTTCATGGAAAATCTGATTATTTTCTCAATATTTTTATTTTATACTGCTATTTTTATATATATACTGCGCTTAAACCCGCATTTCCTGAACTACTATGAACGTTTTTGATCTTTAACCGACTTTTTCCTGTGATTTTTACTAGTTTCTTCTTTTCATATAACTTTTTCTGCTCTTTTACCTACTTTTTTCATGGAAAATCTGATAATTTTCTCAATATTTTTATATTATATATATATATATATATATACTGCGCTAAACCCGCATTTCCTGAACTACTATGAAAGTTTTTGATCTTTAACCGACTTTTTCCTGTGATTTTTACTAGTTTCTTCTTTTCATATAACTTTTTCTGCTCTTTTACCTACTTTTTTCATGGAAAATCTGATTATTTTCTCAATATTTTTATATTATATATATATATATATATATATATATATATATATATACAGCGCTAAACCCGCATTTCCTGAACTACTATGAAAGTTTTTGATCTTTAACCGACTTTTTCCTGTGATTTTTAATAGTTTCTTCTTTTCATATAACTTTTTCTGCTCTTTTACCTAAATTTTTCATGGAAAATCTGATTATTTTCTCAATATTTTTATATTATATATATATATATATATATATATATATATATATATATATACTGCGCTGAAACCCGCATTTCCTGAACTACTATGAAAGTTTTTGATCTTTAACCGACTTTTTCCTGTGATTTTTACTAGTTCTTCTTTTCATATAACTTTTTCTGCTCTTTTACCTACTTTTTTCATGGAAAATCTGATTATTTTCTCAATATTTTTATATTATATATATAAATACATACTGCGCTGAAACCCGCATTTCCTGAACTACTATGAAAGTTTTTGATCTTTAACCGACTTTTTCCTGTGATTTTTACTAGTTTCTTTTTTTCATATAACTTTTTCTGCTCTTTTACCTACTTTTTTCATGGAAAATCTGATTATTTTTTATGTATATATACTGCGCTTAAACCCGCATTTCCTGAACTACTATGAACGTTTTTGATCTTTAACCGACTTTTTTCCTGTGATTTTTACTAGTTTCTTCTTTTCATATAACTTTTTCTGCTCTTTTACCTACTTTTTTTCATGGAAAATCTGATTATTTTCTCAATATTTTTATATTATATATATATATACATACTGCGCTGAAACCCGCATTTCCTGAACTACTATGAAAGTTTTTGATCTTTTAACCGACTTTTTCCTGTGATTTTTACTAGTTTCTTCTTTTCATATAACTTTTTCTGCTCTTTTACCTACTTTTTTCATGGAAAATCTGATTATTTTCTCAATATTTTTATATTATATATATATATATATACTGCGCTGAAACCCGCATTTCCTGAACTACTATGAAAGTTTTTGATCTTTAACCGACTTTTTCCTGTGATTTTTACTAGTTTCTTCTTTTTATATAAATTTTTCTGCTCTTTTACCTACTTTTTTCATGGAAAATCTGATTATTTTCTCAATATTTTTATATTATACTGCTATTTTTATATATATACTGCGCTGAAAAAGTTATATGAAAAGAAGAAACTAGTAAAAATCACAGGAAAAAGTTGGTTAAAGATGAAAAACTTTCATAGTAGTTCAGGAAATGCGGGTTTAGCGCAGTATATATATGTATATATATATATAATATAAAAATATATATATAGTTTTTCATCTTTAACCAACTTTTTCCTGTGATTTTTACTAGTTTCTTCTTTTCATATAACTTTTTCTGCTCTTTTACCTACATTTTTCATGGAAAATCTGATTATTTTCTCAATATTTTTATATTATATATATACATATATACTGCGCTGAAACCCGCATTTCCTAAACTACTATGAAAGTTTTTGATCTTTAACCGACTTTTTCCTGTGATTTTTACTAGTTTCTTTTTTTCATATAACTTTTTCTGCTCTTTTTACCTACTTTTTTCATGGAAAATCTGATTATTTTCTCAATATTTTTATATTATATATATATATATATATACTGCGCTAAGCCCGCATTTCCTGAACTACTATGAAAGTTTTTGATCTTTAACCGACTTTTTCCTGTGATTTTTACTAGTTTCTTCTTTTCATATAACTTTTTCTGCTCTTTTACCTACTTTTTTCATGGAAAATCTGATTATTTTCTTAATATTTTTATATTATATATATATATATACTGCGCTGAAACCCGAATTTCCTGAACTACTATGAAAGTTTTTGATCTTTAACCGACTTTTCCTGTGATTTTTACTAGTTTCCTCTTTTCATATAACTTTTTCTGCTCTTTTACCTACTTTTTTCATGGAAAATCTGATTATTTTCTCAATATTTTTATATTATACTGCTATTTTTATATATATACTGCGCTAAACCCGCATTTCCTGAAC
This sequence comes from Eristalis arbustorum, assembly GCA_916610145.1. Taxonomy (NCBI): domain Eukaryota; kingdom Metazoa; phylum Arthropoda; class Insecta; order Diptera; family Syrphidae; genus Eristalis; species Eristalis arbustorum. The sequence continues at coordinate 70,985 of CAKAIZ010000398.1, read as the reverse complement.
TACTATGCAAGTTTTTCATCTTTAACCAACTTTTTCCTGTGATTTTTACTAGTTTCTTCTTTTCATATAACTTTTTCTGCTCTTTTACCTACATTTTTCATGGAAAATCTGATTATTTTCTCAATATTTTTATATTATATATATATATATATATATATATACTGCGCTGAAACCCGCATTTCCTGAACTACTACGAAAGTTTTTGATCTTTAACCAACTTTTTCCTGTGATTTTTACTACTTTCTTCTTTTCACATAACTTTTTCTGCTCTTTTACCTACTTTTTTCATGGAAAATCTGATTATTTTCTCAATATTTTTATATTATACTGCTATTTTTATATATATACTGCGCTTAAACCCGCATTTCCTGAACTACTATGAACGTTTTTGATCTTTAACCGACTTTTTCCTGTGATTTTTACTAGTTTCTTCTTTTCATATAACTTTTTCTGCTCTTTTACCTACTTTTTTCATGGAAAACCTGATTATTTTCTCAATATTTTTATTTTATACTGCTATTTTTATATATATACTGCGCTTAAACCCGCATTTCCTGAACTACTATGAACGTTTTTGATCTTTAACCGACTTTTTCCTGTGATTTTTACTAGTTTCTTCTTTTCATATAACTTTTTCTGCTCTTTTACCTACTTTTTTCATGGAAAATCTGATTATTTTCTCAATATTTTTATATTATATATGTATATATATATATATACTGCGCTAAGCCCGCATTTCCTGAACTACTATGAAAGTTTTTGATCTTTAACCGACTTTTTCCTGTGATTTTTAATAGTTTCTTCTTTTCATATAACTTTTTCTGCTCTTTTACCTACATTTTTCATGGAAAATCTGATTATTTTCTCAATATTTTTATATTATATATATATATATATATATATATATACTGCGCTGAAACCCGCATTTCCTGAACTACTATGAAAGTTTTTGATCTTTAACCGACTTTTTCCTGTGATTTTTACTAGTTTCTTCTTTTCATATAACTTTTTCTGCTCTTTTACCTACTTTTTTCATGGAAAATCTGATTATTTTTATATTATATATATAAATACATACTGCGCTGAAACCCGCATTTCCTGAACTACAATGAAAGTTTTTGATCTTTAACCGACTTTTTCCTGTGATTTTTACTAGTTTCTTCTTTTCATATAACTTTTTCTGCTCTTTTACCTACTTTTTTCATGGAAAATCTGATTATTTTCTCAATATTTTTATATTATATATATATATACATACTGCGCTGAAACCCGCATTTCCTGAACTACTATGAGAGTTTTTGATCTTTAACCGACTTTTTCCTGTGATTTTTACTAGTTTCTTCTTTTCATATAACTTTTTCTGCTTTTTTACCTACTTTTTTCATGGAAAATCTGATTATTTTCTCAATATTTTTATATTATATATATATATACATACTGCGCTGAAACCCGCATTTCCTGAACTACTATGAGAGTTTTTGATCTTTAACCGACTTTTTCCTGTGATTTTTACTAGTTTCTTCTTTTCATATAACTTTTTCTGCTCTTTTACCTACTTTTTTCATGGAAAATCTGATTATTTTCTCAATATTTTTATATTATATATATATATATATACTGCGCTGAAACCCGCATTTCCTGAACTACTATGAAAGTTTTTGATCTTTAACCGACTTTTTCCTGTGATTTTTACTAGTTTCTTCTTTTTATATACATTTTTCTGCTCTTTTACCTACTTTTTTCATGGAAAATCTGATTATTTTCTCAATATTTTTATATTATACTGCTATTTTTATATATATACTGCGCTTAAACCCGCATTTCCTGAACTACTATGAAAAAAGTAGGTAAAAGAGCAGAAAAAGTTATATGAAAAGAAGAAACTAGTAAAAATCACAGGAAAAAGTCGGTTAAAGATCAAAAACGTTCATAGTAGTTCAGGAAATGCGGGTTTTAAGCGCAGTATATATATAAAAATAGCAGTATAATATAAAAATATTGAGAAAATAATTAGATTTTCCATGAAAAAAGTAGGTAAAAGAGCAGAAAAAGTTATATGAAAAGAAGAAACTAGTAAAAATCACAGGAAAAAGTTGGTAAAAGATGAAAAACTTTCATAGTAGTTCAGGAAATGCGGGTTTAGTGCAGTATGTATATATATATAATATAAAAATATTGAGAAAATAATCAGATTTTCCATGAAAAAAGTAGGTAAAAGAGCAGAAAAAGTTATATGAAAAGAAGAAACTAGTAAAAATCACAGGAAAAAGTCGGTTAAAGATCAAAAACTTTCATAGTAGTTCAGGAAATGCGGGTTTCAGCGCAGTATATATATATATATATATATATATATATATATATATATATATAATATAAAAATATTGAGAAAATAATCAGATTTTCCATGAAAAATGTAGGTAAAAGAGCAGAAAAAGTTATATGAAAAGAAGAAACTATTAAAAATCACAGGAAAAAGTCGGTTAAAGATCAAAAACTTTCATAGTAGTTCAGGAAATGCGGGTTTAGCGCAGTATATATATATATATATATATAATATAAAAATATTGAGAAAATAATCAGATTTTCCATGAAAAAAGTAGGTAAAAGAGCAGAAAAAGTTATATGAAAAGAAGAAACTAGTAAAAATCACAGGAAAAAGTCGGTTAAAGATCAAAAACTTTCATAGTAGTTCAGGAAATGCGGGTTTAGCGCAGTATATATATATATATATATAATATAAAAATATTGAGAAAATAATCAGATTTTCCATGAAAAAAGTAGGTAAAAGAGCAGAAAAAGTTATATGAAAAGAAGAAACTAGTAAAAATCACAGGAAAAAGTCGGTTAAAGATCAAAAAAGTTCATAGTAGTTCAGGAAATGCGGGTTTAAGCGCAGTATATATATAAAAATAGCAGTATAATATAAAAATATTGAGAAAATAATCAGATTTTCCATGAAAAAAGTAGGTAAAAGAGCAGAAAAAGTTATATGAAAAGAAGAAACTAGTAAAAATCACAGGAAAAAGTCGGTTAAAGATCAAAAACGTTCATAGTAGTTCAGGAAATGCGGGTTTAAGCGCAATATATATATAAAAATAGCAGTATAATATAAAAATATTGAGAAAACAATCAGATTTTCCATGAAAAAAGTAGGTAAAAGAGCAGAAAAAGTTATATGAAAAGAAGAAACTAGTAAAAATCACAGGAAAAAGTCGGTTAAAGATCAAAAACTTTCATAGTAGTTCAGGAAATGCGGGTTTCAACGCAGTATGTATATATATTTATAATATAAAAATATTGAGAAAATAATCAGATTTTCCATGAAAAAAGTAGGTAAAAGAGCAGAAAAAGTTATATGAAAAGAAGAAACTAGTAAAAATCACAGGAAAAAGTCGGTTAAAGATCAAAAACTTTCATAATAGTTCAGGAAATGCGGGTTTCAGCGCAGTATATATATATATATATATATATATAATATAAAAATA
>CAKAIZ010000398.1:0-62500 GCA_916610145.1 Eristalis arbustorum | reverse complement strand
GAAAAAGTTATATGAAAAGAAGAAACTAGTAAAAATCACAGGAAAAAGTCGGTTAATGATCAAAAACGTTCATAGTAGTTCAGGAAATGCGGGTTTAAGCGCAGTATATATACAAAAATTGCAGTATAATATAAAAATATTGAGAATATAATCAGATTTTCCATGAAAAAAGTAGGTAAAAGAGCAGAAAAAGTTATATGAAAAGAAGAAACTAGTAAAAATCACAGGAAAAAGTCGGTTAAAGATCAAAAACTTTCATAGTAGTTCAGGAAATGCGGGTTTCAGCGCAGTATATATATATATATATATAATATAAAAATATTGAGAAAATAATCAGATTTTCCATGAAAAAAGTAGGTAAAATAGCAGAAAAAGTTATATGAAAAGAAGAAACTAGTAAAAATCACAGGAAAAAGTCGGTTAAAGATCAAAATCTTTCATAGTAGTTCAGGAAATGCGGGTTTAGCGCAGTATATATATATATATATAATATAAAAATATTGAGAAAATAATCAGATTTTCCATGAAAAAAGTAGGTAAAAGAGCAGAAAAAGTTATATGAAAAGAGGAAACTAGTAAAAATCACAGGAAAAAGTTGGTTAAAGATCAAAAACTTTCATAGTAGTTCAGGAAATGCGGGTTTAGCGCAGTATATATATATATATAATATAAAAATATTGAGAAAATAATCAGATTTTCCATGAAAAAAGTAGGTAAAAGAGCAGAAAAAGTTATATGAAAAGAAGAAACTAGTAAAAATCACAGGAAAAAGTCGGTTAAAGATCAAAAACTTTCATAGTAGTTCAGGAAATGCGGGTTTCAGCGCAGTATATATATATATATATATAATATAAAAATATTGAGAAAATAATCAGATTTTCCATGAAAAAAGTAGGTAAAATAGCAGAAAAAGTTATATGAAAAGAAGAAACTAGTAAAAATCACAGGAAAAAGTCGGTTAAAGATCAAAATCTTTCATAGTAGTTCAGGAAATGCGGGTTTAGCGCAGTATATATATATATATATAATATAAAAATATTGAGAAAATAATCAGATTTTCCATGAAAAAAGTAGGTAAAAGAGCAGAAAAAGTTATATGAAAAGAGGAAACTAGTAAAAATCACAGGAAAAAGTTGGTTAAAGATCAAAAACTTTCATAGTAGTTCAGGAAATGCGGGTTTAGCGCAGTATATATATATATATAATATAAAAATATTGAGAAAATAATCAGATTTTCCATGAAAAAAGTAGGTAAAAGAGCAGAAAAAGTTATATGAAAAGAAGAAACTAGTAAAAATCACAGGAAAAAGTCGGTTAAAGATCAAAAACGTTCATAGTAGTTCAGGAAATGCGGGTTTAAGCGCAGTATATATATAAATATAGCAGTATAATATAAAAATATTGAGAAAATAATCAGATTTTCCATGAAAAAAGTATGTAAAAGAGCAGAAAAAGTTATATGAAAAGAAGAAACTAGTAAAAATCACAGGAAAAAGTCGGTTAAAGATCAAAAACGTTCATAGTAGTTCAGGAAATGCGGGTTTAAGCGCAGTATATATACAAAAATAGCAGTATAATATAAAAATATTGATAATATAATCAGATTTTCCATGAAAAAAGTAGGTAAAAGAGCAGAAAAAGTTATATGAAAAGAAGAAACTAGTAAAAATCACAGGAAAAAGTTGGTTAAAGATGAAAAACTTTCATAGTTGTTCAGGAAATGCGGGTTTAGCGCAGTATATATATATATATATATAATATAAAAATATTGATAATATAATCAGATTTTCCATGAAAAAAGTAGGTAAAAGAGCAGAAAAAGTTATATGAAAAGAAGAAACTAGTAAAAATCACAGGAAAAAGTTGGTTAAAGATGAAAAACTTTCATAGTTGTTCAGGAAATGCGGGTTTAGCGCAGTATATATATATATATATATAATATAAAAATAATGAGAAAATAATCAGATTTTCCATGAAAAAAGTAGGTAAAAGAGCAGAAAAAGTTATATGAAAAGAAGAAAATAGTAAAAATCACAGGAAAAAGTCGGTTAAAGATCAAAAACGTTCATAGTAGTTCAGGAAATGCGGGCTTAAGCGCAGTATATATATAAAAATAGCAGTATAATATAAAAATATTGAGAAAATAATCAGATTTTTCATGAAAAAAGTAGGTAAAAGAGCAGAAAAAGTTATATGAAAAGAAGAAACTAGTAAAAATCACAGGAAAAAGTCGGTTAAAGATCAAACACTTTCATAGTAGTTCAGGAAATGCGGGTTTCAGCGCAGTATGTATATATATATATAATATAAAAATATTGAGAAAATAATCAGATTTTCCATGAAAAAAGTAGGTAAAAGAGCAGAAAAAGTTATATGAAAAGAAGAAACTAGTAAAAATCACAGGAAAAAGTTGGTTAAAGATGAAAAACTTTCATAGTAGTTCAGGAAATGCGGGTTTAGCGCAGTATATATATATATATAATATAAAAATATTGAGAAAATAATCAGATTTTCCATGAAAAAAGTAGGTAAAAGAGCAGAAAATGTTATATGAAAAGAAGAAACTAGTAAAAATCACAGGAAAAAGTCGGTTAAAGATCAAAAACTTTCATAGTAGTTCAGGAAATGCGGGTTTCAGCGCAGTATATATATATATATATAATATAAAAATATTGAGAAAATAATCAGATTTTCCATGAAAAAAGTAGGTAAAATAGCAGAAAAAGTTATATGAAAAGAAGAAACTAGTAAAAATCACAGGAAAAAGTCGGTTAAAGATCAAAAAATTTGATAGTAGTTCAGGAAATGCGGGTTTCAGCACAGTATGTATATATATATATAATATAAAAATATTGAGAAAATAATCAGATTTTCCATGCAAAAAGTAGGTAAAAGAGCAGAAAGAGTTATATGAAAAGAAGAAACTAGTAAGAATCACAGGAAAAAGTCGCTTAAAGATCAAAAACGTTCATAGTAGTTCAGGAAATGCGGGTTTAAGCGCAGTATATATATAAAAATAGCAGTATAATATAAAAATATTGAGAAAATAATCAGATTTTCCATGAAAAAGTATGTAAAAGAGCAGAAAAAGTTATATGAAAAGAAGAAACTAGTAAAAATCACAGGAAAACGTCGGTTAAAGATCAAAAACGTTCATAGTAGTTCAGGAAATGCGGGTTTAAGCGCAGTATATATACAAAAATAGCAGTATAATATAAAAATATTGAGAAAATAATCAGATTTTCCATGAAAAAAGTAGGTAAAAGAGCAGAAAAAGTTATATGAAAAGAAGAAACTAGTAAAAATCACAGGAAAAAGTTGGTTAAAGATGAAAAACTTTCATAGTAGTTCAGGAAATGCGGGTTTAGCGCAGTATATATATATATATATAATATAAAAATATTGAGAAAATAATCAGATTTTCCACGAAAAAAGTAGGTAAAAGAGCAGAAAAAGTTATATGAAAAGAAGAAACTAGTAAAAATCACAGGAAAAAGTCGGTTAAAGATCAAAAACGTTCATAGTAGTTCAGGAAATGCGGGTTTAAGCGCAGTATATATACAAAAATAGCAGTATAATATAAAAATATTGAGAAAATAATCAGATTTTCCATGAAAAAAGTAGGTAAAAGAGCAGAAAAAGTTATATGAAAAGAAGAAACTAGTAAAAATCACAGGAAAAAGTTGGTTAAAGATGAAAAACTTTCATAGTAGTTCAGGAAATGCGGGTTTAGCGCAGTATATATATATATATATAATATAAAAATATTGAAAAAATAATCAGATTTTCCATGAAAAAAGTAGGTAAAAGAGCAGAAAAAGTTATATGAAAAGAAGAAACTAGTAAAAATCACAGGAAAAAGTCGGTTAAAGATCAAACACTTTCATAGTAGTTCAGGAAATGCGGGTTTCAGCGCAGTATGTATATATATATATAATATAAAAATATTGAGAAAATAATCAGATTTTCCATGAAAAAAGTAGGTAAAAGAGCAGAAAAAGTTATATGAAAAGAAGAAACTAGTAAAAATCACAGGAAAAAGTTGGTTAAAGATCAAAAACTTTCATAGTAGTTCAGGAAATGCGGGTTTAGCGCAGTATATATATATATATAATATAAAAATATTGAGAAAATAATCAGATTTTCCATGAAAAAAGTATGTAAAAGAGCAGAAAAAGTTATATGAAAAAAAGAAACTAGTAAAAATCACAGGAAAAAGTTGGTTAAAGATCAAAAACTTTTATAGTAGTTCAGGAAATGCGGGTTTCAGCGCAGTATATATATATAAAAATAGCAGTATAATATAAAAATATTGAGAAAATAATCAGATTTTCCATGAAAAAAGTAGGTAAAAGAGCAGAAAAAGTTATACGAAAAGAAGAAACTAGTAAAAATCACAGGAAAAAGTTGGTTAAAGATCAAAAACTTTCATAGTAGTTCAGGAAATGCGGGTTTAGCGCAGTATATATATATATATAATATAAAAATATTGAGAAAATAATCAGATTTTCCATGAAAAAAGTAGGTAAAAGAGCAGAAAAAGTTATATGAAAAGAAGAAACTAGTAAAAATCACAGGAAAAAGTCGGTTAAAGATCAAAAACGTTCATAGTAGTTCAGGAAATGCGGGTTTCAGCGCAGTATATATATATATATATATAATATAAAAATATTGAGAAAATAATCAGATTTTCCATGAAAAAAGGAGGTAAAATAGCAGAAAAAGTTATATGAAAAGAAGAAACTAGTAAAAATCACAGGAAAAAGTCGGTTAAAGATCAAAAACTTTGATAGTAGTTCAGGAAATGCGGGTTTCAGCACAGTATGTATATATATATATAATATAAAAATATTGAGAAAATAATCAGATTTTCCATGAAAAAAGTAGGTAAAAGAGCAGAAAGAGTTATATGAAAAGAAGAAACTAGTAAAAATCACAGGAAAAAGTCGGTTAAAGATCAAAAACGTTCATAGTAGTTCAGGAAATGCGGGTTTAAGCGCAGTATATATATAAAAATAGCAGTATAATATAAAAATATTGAGAAAATAATCAGATTTTCCATGAAAAAAGTAGGTAAAAGAGCAGAAAAAGTTATATGAAAAGAAGAAACTAGTAAAAATCAGAGGAAAAAGTTGGTTAAAGATGAAAAACTTTCATAGTAGTTCAGGAAATGCGGGTTTAGCGCAGCATATATATAATATAAAAATATTGAGAAAATAATCAGATTTTCCATGAAAAAAGTAGGTAAAAGAGCAGAAAAAGTTATATGAAAAGAAGAAACTAGTAAAAATCACAGGAAAAAGTTGGTTAAAGATGAAAAACTTTCATAGTAGTTCAGGAAATGCGGGTTTAGCGCAGTATATATATATATATATATATAATATAAAAATATTGAGAAAATAATCAGATTTTCCATGAAAAAGTAGGTAAAAGAGCAGAAAAAGTTATATGAAAAGAAGAAACTAGTAAAAATCACAGGAAAAAGTCGGTTAAAGATCAAAAACGTTCATAGTAGTTCAGGAAATGCGGGTTTAAGCGCAGTATATATATAAAAATAGCAGTATAATATAAAAATATTGAGAAAATAATCAGATTTTCCATGAAAAAAGTAGGTAAAAGAGCAGAAAAAGTTATATGAAAAGAAGAAACTAGTAAAAATCACAGGAAAAAGTCGGTTAAAGATCAAAAACGTTCATAGTAGTTCAGGAAATGCGGGTTTAAGCGGAGTATATATATATAAAAATAGCAGTATAATATAAAAATATTGAGAAAATAATCAGATTTTCCATGAAAAAAGTAGGTAAAAATATAAAAATATTGAGAAAATAATCAGATTTTCCATGAAAAAAGTAGGTAAAAGAGCAGAAAAAGTTATATGAAAAGAAGAAACTAGTAAAAATCACAGGAAAAAGTCGGTTAAAGATCAAAAACGTTCATAGTAGTTCAGGAAATGCGGGTTTAAGCGCAGTATATATATAAAAATAGCAGTATATATATATATAAAAATAGCAGTATAATATAAAAATATTGAGAAAATAATCAGATTTTCCATGAAAAAAGTAGGTAAAAGAGCAGAAAAAGTTATATGAAAAGAAGAAACTAGTAAAATCACAGGAAAAAGTCGGTTAAAGATCAAAAACTTTCATAGTAGTTCAGGAAATGCGGGTTTCAGCGCAGTATATATATATATATATAATATAAAAATATTGAGAAAATAATCAGATTTTCCATGAAAAAAGTAGGTAAAAGAGCAGAAAAAGTTATACGAAAAGAAGAAACTAGTAAAAATCACAGGAAAAAGTTGGTTAAGGATCAAAAACTTTCATAGTAGTTCAGGAAATGCGGGTTTAGCGCAGTATATATATATATATAATATAAAAAATTGAGAAAATAATCAGATTTTCCATGAAAAAAGTAGGTAAAAGAGCAGAAAAAGTTATATGAAAAGAAGAAACTAGTAAAAATCACAGGAAAAAGTCGGTTAAAGATCAAAAACTTTCATAGTAGTTCAGAAAATGCGGGTTTCAGCGCAGTATATATATATATATATATATAATATAAAAATATTGAGAAAATAATCAGATTTTCCATGAAAAAAGTAGGTAAAAGAGCAGAAAAAGTTATATGAAAAGAAGAAACTAGTAAAAATCACAGGAAAAAGTCGGTTAAAGATCAAAAACTTTCATAGTAGTTCAGGAAATGCGGGTTTCAGCGCAGTATGTATATATATATATAATATAAAAATATTGAGAAAATAATCAGATTTTCCATGAAAAATGTAGGTAAAAGAGCAGAAAAAGTTATATGAAAAGAAGAAACTTTTTCCTGTGATTTTTACTAGTTTCTTCTTTTCATATAACTTTTTCTGCTCTTTTACCTACATTTTTCATGGAAAATCTGATTATTTTCTAAATATTTTTATATTATATATATATATATATATATACTGCGCTGAAACCCGCATTTCCTGAACTACTATGAACTTTTTTGATCTTTAACCGACTTTTTCCTGTTATTTTTACTAGTTTCTTCTTTTCATATAACTTTTTCTGCTCTTTTACCTATATTTTTCATGGAAAATCTGATTATTTTCTCAATATTTTTATATTATACTGCTATTTTTATATATATATACTGCGCTGTAACCCGCATTTCCTGAACTACTATAAAAGTTTTTGATCTTTAACCAACTTTTTCCTGTGATTTTTACTAGTTTCTTCTTTTCATATAACTTTTTCTGCTCTTTTACCTACATTTTTTATGGAAAATCTGATTATTTTCTCAATATTTTTATATTATACTGCTATTTTTATATATATACTGCGCTGAAACCCGCATTTCCTGAACTACTATGAAAGTTTTTGATCTTTAACCAACTTTTTCCTGTGATTTTTACTAGTTTCTTCTTTTCATATAACTTTTTCTGCTCTTTTACTTACATTTTTCATGGAAAATCTGATTATTTTCTCAATATTTTTATATTATATGTATATATATATATACTGCGCTGAAACCCGCATTTCCTGAACTACTATGAAAGTTTTTGATCTTTAACCGACTTTTTCCTGTGATTTTTACTAGTTTCTTCTTTTCATATAACTTTTTCTGCTCTTTTACCTACTTTTTTCATGGAAAATCTGATTATTTTCTCAATATTTTTATATTATACTGCTATTTTTATATATATACTGCGCTGAAAGCCGCATTTCCTGAACTACTATAAAAGTTTTTGATCTTTAACCAACTTTTTCCTGTTGTTTTTGACTAGTTTCTTCTTTTCATATAACTTTTTCTGCTCTTTTACCTACTTTTTTCATGGAAAATCTGATTATTTTCTCAATTTTTATATTATACTGCTATTTTTATATATATACTGCGCTAAAACCCGCATTTCCTGAACTACTATAAAAGTTTTTGATCTTTAACCAACTTTTTGCTGTGATTTTTACTAGTTTCTTCTTTTCATATAACTTTTTCTGCTCTTTTACCTACATTTTTCATGGAAAATCTGATTATTTTCTCAATATTTTTATATTATATATATATATATATATATATACTGCGCTGAAACCCGCATTTCCTGAACTACTATGAAAGTTTTTGATCTTTTACCAACTTTTTCCTGTGATTTTTACTAGTTTCTTCTTTTCATATAACTTTTTCTGCTCTTTTACCTACATTTTTCATGGAAAATCTGATTATTTTCTCAATATTTTTATATTATATATATATATATATACTGCGCTGAAACCCGCATTTCCTGAACTACTATCAAAGTTTTTGATCTTTAACCAACTTTTTCCTGTGATTTTTACTAGTTTCTTCTTTTCATATAACTTTTTCTGCTCTTTTACCTACATTTTTCATGAAAAATCTGATTATTTTCTCAATATTTTTATATTATACTGCTATTTTTATATATATACTGCACTGAAACCCGCATTTCCTGAACTACTATGAAAGTTCTTGATCTTTAACCAACTTTTTCCTGTGATTTTTACTAGTTTCTTCTTTTCATATAACTTTTTCTGCTCTTTTACCTACTTTTTTCATGGAAAATCTGATTATTTTCTCAATATTTTTATATTATACTGCCATTTTTATATATATACTGCGCTGAAACCCGCATTTCCTGAACTACTATAAAAGTTTTTGATCTTTAACCAACTTTTTCCTGTGATTTTTACTAGTTTCTTCTTTTCATATAACTTTTTCTGCTCTTTTACCTACATTTTTCATGGAAAATCTGATTATTTTCTAAATATTTTTATATTATATATATATATATATACTGCGCTGAAACCCGCATTTCCTGAACTACTATGAAAGTTTTTGATCTTTAACCGACTTTTTCCTGTTATTTTTACTAGTTTCTTCTTTTCATATAACTTTTTCTGCTCTTTTACCTACATTTTTCATGGAAAATCTGATTATTTTCTCAATATTTTTATATAATACTGCTATTTTTATATATATATACTGCGCTGTAACCCGCATTTCCTGAACTACTATAAAAGTTTTTGATCTTTAACCAACTTTTTCCTGTGATTTTTACTAGTTTCTTCTTTTCATATAACTTTTTCTGCTCTTTTACCTACATTTTTCATGGAAAATCTGATTATTTTCTCAATATTTTTATATTATACTGCTATTTTTATATATGTACTGCGCTGAAACCCGCATTTCCTGAACTACTATAAAAGTTTTTGATCTTAAACCAACTTTTTCCTGTTGTTTTTGACTAGTTTCTTCTTTTCATATAACTTTTTCTGCTCTTTTACCTACTTTCTTCATGGAAAATCTGATTATTTTCTCAATATTTTTATATTATACTGCTATTTTTATATATATACTGCGCTGAAACCCGCATTTCCTGAACTACTATGAAAGTTTTTGATCTTTAACCAACTTTTTCCTGTGATTTTTACTAGTTTCTTCTTTTCATATAACTTTTTCTGCTCTTTTACCTACATTTTTCATGGAAAATCTGATTATTTTCTCAATATTTTTATATTATATATATATATATATACTGCGCTGATGCCCGCATTTCCTGAACTACTATCAAAGTTCTTGATCTTTAACCAACTTTTTCCTGTGATTTTTACTAGTTTCTTCTTTTCATATAACTTTTTCTGCTCTTTTACCTACTTTTTTCATGGAAAATCTGATTATTTTCTCAATATTTTTATATTATACTGCTATTTTTATATATATACTGCGCTGAAACCCGCATTTCCTGAACTACTATGAAAGTTCTTGATCTTTAACCAACTTTTTCCTGTGATTTTTACTAGTTTCTTCTTTTCATATAACTTTTTCTGCTCTTTTACCTACTTTTTTCATGGAAAATCTGATTATTTTCTCAATATTTTTATATTATACTGCTATTTTTATATATATACTGCGCTGAAACCCGCATTTCCTGAACTACTATGAAAGTTTTTGATCTTTAACCAACTTTTTCCTGTGATTTTTACTAGTTTCTTCTTTTCATATAACTTTTTCTGCTCTTTTTACCTACATTTTTCATGGAAAATCTGATTATTTTCTCAATATTTTTATATTATATATATATATATATATACTGCGCTGAAACCCGCATTTCCTGAACTACTATGAATCTTTAACCAACTTTTTCCTGTGATTTTTACTAGTTTCTTCTTTTCATATATTCTATTTTTATACTATACTGCTATTTTTATATATATACTGCGCTGAAACCCGCATTTCCTGAACTACTATGAAAGTTTTTGATCTTTAACCAACTTTTTCCTGTGATTTTTACTAGTTTCTTCTTTTCATATAACTTTTTCTGCTCCTTTACCTACATTTTTCATGGAAAATCTGATTATTTTCTCAATATTTTTATATTATACTGCCATTTTTATATATATACTGCGCTGAAGCCCGCATTTCCTGAACTACTATAAAAGTTTTTGATCTTTAACCAACTTTTTCCTGTAATTTTTACTAGTTTCTTCTTTTCATATAACTTTTTCTGCTCTTTTACCTACATTTTTCATGGAAAATCTGATTATTTTCTCAATATTTTTATGTTATATATGTATATATACTGCGCTGAAACCCGCATTTCCTGAACTACTATAAAAGTTTTTGATCTTAAACCAACTTTTTCCTGTTGTTTTTGACTAGTTTCTTCTTTTCATATAACTTTTTCTGCTCTTTTACCTAATTTCTTCATGGAAAATCTGATTATTTTCTCAATATTTTTATATTATACTGCTATTTTTATATATATACTGCGCTGAAACCGCATTTCCTGAACTACTATAAAAGTTTTTGATCTTTAACCAACTTTTTCCTGTGATTTTTACTAGTTTCTTCTTTTCATATAACTTTTTCTGCTCTTTTACCTACATTTTTCATGAAAAATCTGATTATTTTCTCAATATTTTTATATTATATATATATATTTATATACTGCGCTGAAACTCGCATTTCCTGAACTACTATGAAAGTTTTTGATCTTTAACCAACTTTTTCCTGTGATTTTTACTAGTTTCTTCTTTTCATATAACTTTGTCTGCTCTTTTACCTACATTTTTCATGGAAAATCTGATTATTTTCTCAATATTTTTTATATTATATATATATATATATATATATACTGCACTGAAACTCGCATTTCCTGAACTACTATCAAAGTTTTTGATCTTTAACCAACTTTTTCCTGTGATTTTTACTAGTTTCTTCTTTTTATATAGCTTTTTCTGCTCTTTTACCTACATTTTTCATGGAAAATCTGATTATTTTCTCAATATTTTTATATTATACTGCTATTTTTATATATATACTGCGCTGAAACCCGCATTTCCTGAACTACTATGAAAGTTTTTGATCTTTAACCAACTTTTTCCTGTGATTTTTACTAGTTTCTTCTTTTCATATAACTTTTTCTGCTCTTTTTACCTACATTTTTCATGGAAAATCTGATTATTTTCTCAATATTTTTATATTATATATATATATATATACTGCGCTGAAACCCGCATTTCCTGAACTACTATGAAAGTTTTTGATCTTTAACCAACTTTTTCCTGTGATTTTTACTAGTTTCTTCTTTTCATATAAGTTTTTCTGCTCTTTTACCTACATTTTTCATGGAAAATCTGATTATTTTCTCAGTATTTTTATACTATACTGCTATTTTTATATATATACTGCGCTGAAACCCGCATTTCCTGAACTACTATGAAAGTTTTTGATCTTTAACCAACTTTTTCCTGTGATTTTTACTAGTTTCTTCTTTTCATATAACTTTTTCTGCTCTTTTACCTACATTCTTCATGGAAAATCTGATTATTTTCTCAATATTTTTATATTATACTGCTATTTTTTAAATATATACTGCGCTGAAACCCGCATTTCCTGAACTACTATAAAAGTTTTTGATCTTTAACCAACTTTTTCCTGTGCTTTTTACTAGTTTCTTCTTTTCATATAACTTTTTTCTGCTCTTTTACCTACATTTTTCATGGAAAATCTGATTATTTTCTCAATATTTTTATATATATATATATATATATACTGCGCTGAAACCCGCATTTCCATGAACTACTATGAAAGTTTTTGATCTTTAACCAACTTTTTTCCTGTGATTTTTACTAGTTTCTTCTTTTTATATAGCTTTTTCTGCTCTTTTACCTACATTTTTCATGGAAAATCTGATTATTTTCTCAATATTTTTATATTATACTGCTATTTTTATATATATATACTGCGCTGTAACCCGCATTTCCTGAACTACTATAAAAGTTTTTGATCTTTAACCAACTTTTTTCCTGTGATTTTTACTAGTTTCTTCTTTTCATATAACTTTTTCTGCTCTTTTACCTACATTCTTCATGGAAAATCTGATTATTTTCTCAATATTTTTATATTATACTGCTATTTTTTAAATATATACTGCGCTGAAACCCGCATTTCCTGAACTACTATAAAAGTTTTTGATCTTTAACCAACTTTTTCCTGTGCTTTTTACTAGTTTCTTCTTTTCATATAACTTTTTCTGCTCTTTTACCTACATTTTTCATGGAAAATCTGATTATTTTCTCAATACTTTTATATTATATATATATATTTATATACTGCGCTAAAACCCGCATTTCCTGAACTACTATGAAAGTTTTTGATCTTTAACCAACTTTTTCCTGTGATTTTTACTAGTTTCTTCTTTTCATATAACTTTTTCTGCTCTTTTACCTACATTTTTCATGGAAAATCTGATTATTTTCTCAATATTTTTATATTATATATATATATATATACTGCGCTGAAACCCGCAATTTCCTGAACTACTATCAAAGTTCTTGATCTTTAACCAACTTTTTCCTGTGATTTTTACTAGTTTCTTCTTTTCATATAACTTTTTCTGCTCTTTTACCTACATTTTTCATGGAAAATCTGATTATTTTCTCAATATTTTTATATTATACTGCTATTTTTATATATATACTGCGCTGAAACCCGCATTTCCTGAACTACTATGAAAGTTCTTGATCTTTAACCAACTTTTTCCTGTGATTTTTACTAGTTTCTTCTTTTTCATATAACTTTTTCTGCTCTTTTACCTACTTTTTTCATGGAAAATCTGATTATTTTCTCAATATTTTTATATTATACTGCTATTTTTATATATATACTGCGCTGAAACCCGCATTTCCTGAACTACTATGAAAGTTTTTGATCTTTTACCTACTTTTTTCATGGAAAATCTGATTATTTTCTCAATATTTTTATATTATACTGCTATTTTTATATATATATACTGCGCTGTAACCCGCATTTCCTGAACTACTATAAAAGTTTTTGATCTTTAACCAACTTTTTCCTGTGATTTTTACTAGTTTCTTCTTTTCATATAACTTTATCTGCTCTTTTACCTACATTTTTCATGGAAAATCTGATTATTTTCTCAATATTTTTATATTATACTGCTATTTTTATATATATACTGCGCTGTAACCCGCATTTCCTGAACTACTATAAAAGTTTTTGATCTTTAACCAACTTTATCCTGTGATTTTTACTAGTTTCTTCTTTTCATATAACTTTTTCTGATCTTTTACCTACTTTTTTCATGGAAAATCTGATTATTTTCTCAATATTTTTATACTATACTGCTATTTTTATATATGTACTGCGCTGAAACCCGCATTTCCTGAACTACTATGAAAGTTTTTGATCTTTAACCAACTTTTTGCTGTGATTTTTACTAGTTTCTTCTTTTCATATAACTTTTTCTGCTCTTTTACCTACATTTTTCATGGAAAATCTGATTATTTTCTCAATATTTTTATATTATACTGCCATTTTTATATATATACTGCGCTGAAACCCGCATTTCTGAATTACTATAAAAGTTTTTGATCTTTAACCAACTTTTTCCTGTGATTTTTTACTAGTTTCTTCTTTTCATATAACTTTTTCTGCTCTTTTACCTACTTTTTTCATGGAAAATCTGATTATTTTCTCAATATTTTTATATTATATATATATATATACTGCGCTGAAACCCGCATTTCCTAAACTACTATGAAAGTTTTTGATCTTTAACCGACTTTTTCCTGTTATTTTTACTAGTTTCTTCTTTTCATATAACTTTTTTGATCTTTAACCAACTTTTTCCTGTGATTTTTACTAGTTTCTTCTTTTCATATAACTTTTTTTGCTCTTTTACCTACATTTTTCATGGAAAATCTGATTATTTTCTCAATATTTTTATATTATACTGCTATTTTTATATATATACTGCGCTGAAACCCGCATTTCCTGAACTACTATAAAAGTTTTTGATCTTTAACCAACTTTTTCCTGTGATTTTTACTAGTTTCTTCTTTTCATATAACTTTTTTGATCTTTAACCAACTTTTTCCTGTGATTTTTACTAGTTTC
This sequence comes from Eristalis arbustorum, assembly GCA_916610145.1. Classification (NCBI taxonomy): domain Eukaryota; kingdom Metazoa; phylum Arthropoda; class Insecta; order Diptera; family Syrphidae; genus Eristalis; species Eristalis arbustorum. Next base: position 48,082 of record CAKAIZ010000398.1, on the reverse strand, counting down.
TTCTTTCATATAACTTTTTCTGCTCTTTTATCTACTTTTTTCATGGAAAATCTGATTATTTTCTCAATATTTTTATAGTTAGTTTAGTTAGTTAGTTTAGTTGACTTTTATTTTCAATAAATGTTTTACAGTTCAAATATTAACCTAAGTCATTTACGGTTTGGCATATGGCCGTCTACCAGGTTGACAAAATATATACATAAGTTTTACATTAAAAATCTCCATCTATGATACGCTTTCTATAACAAAGTGCTGCTACTGAGTAGTCATATAAAGCCTTCCATCCTTTTTCTCCATTTAATATGTTTTCCGAAAATTGAAATTCTAAATTCTTTAAGAATCGGACAAGCTCCAAGAAAGTGTAAAATGTCTTCTCTCTTCTTCATATTGCATAGGTCACAGAGTATTGGTAAATCTGGTCTATGAGGTATAAGGTTTAACTGAACGAGTTCCCCTCTCAATTTGAAAATGGTGCTTATTTTGTCAGCTGTGTGACTGTCAAGAAAGTATGTTTTTTCATTTAGAAAATGGTTTAGTTTGCTGTAATAATTTCTAAACAGTGATGTTTCAGCTTCTTCGACATATTGGTCATATGAATGTCTACCAAAATTCTCTAAAATCGAGTTACATTTCTCTCTTAAGAGATGAGGATGCTCATTCTCCTGAATAGACAGGTTTAGTCCGCATTCAGAAGCTGTTTTCTTCCATTCTTCGCAAAGGTATCCGTTTGTTCTTATTATACTTCTTAAAACTACATTTGGTAATCTGCAATCGTTCATCTCTAGAATTTTTATGATATAGTTGAAGTATATTTTACGCGTGTACAATAACAGAGGAGGAGTTCCCGTTTCAAGATGTAGCATATAGTTCGGGGTATTTTTTGGTAACCGGAATATCTTCTTCAAAAAGTACCGAAGGAATTTTTCCACGGCATCGTAGGATTTGTAACCCCATACCTGAGCTCCGTAGAGCATTATCGACGCTGCGGTTGAGTGGAATAAAGTTTGTTTTGCACTTTGTGATACATATTTATTTTTGAAGCAACGTTCCCAAATAGAAGAGATAGCTCGTTTAGCAACAGCTAATTTTTCTTCAAAGTTTGGTTTAAAATTTAAAGAGGACGATATTAAGATACCTAGGTATTTGTATCTGGATACTACTTCAATCTCTTCCCCGTCTAACTTCCACTTTTCCAAATGTGAGATGCGGCCTCCTGCATTTCTGAATATAATCATTTTTGATTTACCAAGATTTATGGTGAGATTCCAACATTTACAAAAAGCATTAATCCTGTTTACCATTAATTGCATGCCTTGTATAGTGTCGCACAGAAAGACGATATCATCGGCATACATCAGTGCCGGAATTAATACATCATTGAATCTTATACCACCTTTGACATCATCTGTTATATCATTGATGTATAATATAAAAAGCAGTGCGCTAAGAATACAGCCTTGTTTAACCCCCATTGTAATTTCAAAATCTTCAGAAATTATGTCTCCATTCCATACATGTGCAATATTATTCTCATACAAGGCTCTCAGGATTCGAATAATTTTGCTTGATACTCCGATTTTGGAAAGTTTGTAAAAGAGTGCTTCACGTGGTATTGAATCAAACGCTGCTCGAAAATCAACAAAGAAGGCGTACAGCTTTTTTTTCTTGCTCTTATATTTTTCAGCAATGTTTGTTAAGCAGAATATCTGGTCGATTGTAGAATAAACTTTCCTAAAACCAGCTTGGAATTCTTTAAGGATGTTGTGTTCTTGAACCCATTCATACAATCTTTTGTAAATTAATGAAGCAAACAGCTTGGCTGAAGTGTTTAAAAATGTGATTCCTCTGTAGTTATTCGGGTCCCCGTAGTCGCCTTTTTTGTGTAGAGGGAAAATGATTGCTTGCCTGAATACATCGGGGATGCTAGCGGAGTCAAATATTCTGTTAAACTCGATTGTGAGAGAATTCATAAAATCGTAGGTGCAATTTTTATAGAACTCAAACGGGATGCGATCAATACCAGGTGCTTTATTTGATTTCGATTTGCTTATTACTTCATTGACTTCTTCCAGAGTAAATGCACAGTCTAATTTTTCGTCTAAGAGCAGAGGGGCTGCATATTGGTATAGTGGCGAGGTTAATGGTGCATTAAGAAGTTTCTCAAAATGGGTTCTGAGTTGCTGGGCTTTAAGAGTTACAGAGATGTTAGACGTGTATCCATTTAGGTATTTGACAGCTTTCCAGAACTGAGCAGAAGATTTTGAGGTGTTTATGATCGCAATGTTTTGTTGTTCAAATGCTACTTTTTTTATATAACAAATGCGCTTATATTCCTTGTTGGCATCCTGATAGAGTGCTTTAAAAATGTTGGAGTTATTCGACCTTAGAAGATTGAGAAACTTGAACGATTTGTTTCTAGCTTTTATGCAATCCGAATCGAACCATTTTTGTTTATATATTTTATGAGATATTAAATCTTTCTGATGTGATATGGATTTCTTTATTATTTCCGTTAGAGTCTCGATATTGAGTGTACAGTGCTGTGTGCGAAGTTCCATAAGATTCACATTCATGTTTCGCTGATACGATTCCGTTATTCTGTCATTCCAGACAAATTTCGGCAGAAGACTTAATGGTTTTGCGTAAGCATAGTTAGCACTATCAGTAGAAATGAGGGTTACTTCCAAGGGCATGTGGTCCGAAAAGATCTCGCTTCCTACTCGGAACCTGTCCAGAAGCTTGAGCCAATTTCCCGAAACAAAACAGTAATCGATTATTGAGCATGATGTTCCTCTAATAAAGGTCAGTTCTCCATCTGGGTCTCCTTCACAACTACCATTCAACAAGCACATGTCATACTCATCAGCAAGTTCAAGTATATTTGTTCCTTTGTTATCACAAATTGGGTCTTTAGATTTGCGACACGTCTTCAGCAGAGTACTGTTGTATCCCGATGCGAAGTTATTTTGTGTGAGTCCTACACGCCCATTGAAATCTCCAATAAGCATTATATTCGTACAGTCAAAGGAGTGCAGTGAGTCGCAGAGTTTATCGAAATCACGCTGCCACTGATTACAGTTTAAGTAGATAGGTACCAACACTACGTCCAATGTATTCACTTTCAGGTTTATAGCATTCATTTCACCAGCTTTTATAAAGGTACTCGTATACAGTCCTTCGAGGTCGTCACGAAAGCCGAATAGTGTTCCACCACTTCCTCTCCCGAAAAGTGAAGTTTTTACAGCGGGAGACCAGACTAGTTCATAGTTTGAGAAAATATTCTTAAATCTAATTTCTTCATTCTCTAATAGATGTGTTTCAAATAATACAAAAATATCAAAACTTTTTTAATAATTAAAAAATGTTGCAAAATTCATCTTATTTTTTAGACCTGATACATTGTAACTTAAAATTTTTATTTTCTTAATAACTAGGATTTTTTCAGAATCTTTCTGGTAGACATGTGTACATCATGCGTCTCGTACAGGCGCCTTAGAGCTTGTGGATTTGTGGATTTTTCGCATATTGGTATCTTACTTAGTTTGGCATCACTGCTGCGATTGACATAAGTCGTCAAATTTGAAGTTTTGTAAGATGTGTTTTCTTTCTCAGCTGTTTTGTTTATACTTTTGTTTACATTAACATATAGGTTTTTGTTTAACGAAATGTCACCAAAAATAGATTGAATAACTTCGATCCCACTTTTTTCACCACACCTCAACCCAAGCGCGGAGTCCCAAGTAAAGACTTTCTTGGCTATGTGGAGCTTGTCATCTCGCAGAGAGATTTTAATAGATGAGTCTTTTTGACGGAGCTCTTTCATGATGGGAATCATTTTTGCCCGACGTTGTCTAACGTTATAGGGTAAGTCCTTTAGGATGCTTATTCTAGTACCCTTCAATTTGAAAGCATTTTTCATCACGCTCCAGGCAGACTCCTTCGACCTCATCTTTAAAATTATCGTAGATTTGTTAGTGTTATGGCTGTGTATCCTATACGCCGACTCGACGATTTGGTTCGGAGTTGCGTCAGCTAACCCGGCGCAAATGGATATAGCCTTTTCGCACATGTCCACTTGGTCTTCAACAGGAAGGTGAACAACGAGGTTTGCTTCAGTACTCATCTGTACGAGTCGGTCAAGCTGGTTCTCGAGACGTTTGTTTTGTTCTTCCAGGTATTCAACTTTTTGCTCAAGTTCTACTTGCCTCGCACTCAATGCTGAAATTGTATTTTTATATTATACTGCTATTTTTATATATATACTGCGCTGAAACCCGCATTTCCTGAACTACTATGAAAGCTTTTGATCTTTAACCAACTTTTTCCTGTGATTTTTACTAGTTTCTTCTTTTCATATAACTTTTTCTGCTCTTTTACCTACATTTTTCATGGAAAATCTGATTATTTTCTCAATATTTTTATATTATACTGCTATTTTTATATATATACTGCGCTGAAACCCGCATTTCCTGAACTATTATAAAAATTTTTGATCTTTAACCAACTTTTTCCTGTGTTTTTTACTAGTTTCTTCTTTTCATATAACTTTTTCTGCTCTTTTACCTACTTTTTTCATGGAAAATCTGATTATTTTCTCAATATTTTTATATTATACTGCTATTTTTATATATATACTGCGCTGAAACCCGCATTTCCTGAAATACTATAAAAGTTTTTGATCTTTAACCAACTTTTTCCTGTGATTTTTACTAGTTTCTTCTTTTCATATAACTTTTTCTGCTCTTTTACCTACTTTTTTCATGGAAAATCTGATTATTTTCTCAATATTTTTATATTATACTGCTATTTTTATATATATACTGCGCTGAAACCCGCATTTCCTGAACTACTATGAAAGTTTTTGATCTTTAACCAACTTTTTCCTGTGATTTTTACTAGTTTCTTCTTTTCATATAACTTTTTCTGCTCTTTTACCTACATTTTTCATGGAAAATCTGATTATTTTCTCAATATTTTTATATTATACTGCTATTTTTATATATATACTGCGGTGAAACCCGCATTTCCTGAACTACTATGAAAGATTTTGATCTTTAACCAACTTTTTTCCTATGATTTTTACTAGTTTCTTCTTTTCATATAACTTTTTCTGCTCTTTTACCTACATTTTTCATGGAAAATCTGATTATTTTCTCAATATTTTTATATTTTACTGCTATTTTTATATATATACTGCGCTGAAACCCGCATTTCCTGAACTACTATGAAAGTTTTTGATCTTTAACCAACTTTTTCCTGTGATTTTTACTAGTTTCTTCTTTTCATATAATTTTTTCTGCTCTTTTACCTACATTTTTCATGGAAAATCTGATTACTTTCTCAATATTTTTATATTATACTGCCATTTTTATATATATACTGCGCTGAAACCCGCATTTCCTGAACTACTATAAAAGTTTTTGATCTTTAACAAACTTTTTCCTGTGATTTTTACTAGTTTCTTCTTTTCATATAACTTTTTCTGCTCTTTTACCTACATTTTTCATGGAAAATCTGATTATTTTCTCAATATTTTTATATTATATATATATATATATATACTGCGCTGAAACCCGCATTTCCTGAACTACTATGAAAGTTTTTGATCTTTAACCGCTTTTTCCTGTTATTTTTACTAGTTTCTTCTTTTCATATAACTTTTTCTGCTCTTTTACCTACTTTTTTCATGGAAAATCTGATTATTTTCTCAATATTTTTATATTATACTGCTATTTATATATATATACTGCGCTGAAACCCGCATTTCCTGAACTACTATGAAAGTTTTTGATCTTTAACCAACTTTTTCCTGTGATTTTTACTAGTTTCTTCTTTTCATATAACTTTTTCTGCTCTTTTACCTACATTTTTCATGGAAAATCTGTTTATTTTCTCAATATTTTTATATTATACTGCTATTTTTATATATATACTGCGCTGAAACCCGCATTTCCTGAACTACTATAAGAGTTTTTGATCTTTAACCAACTTTTTCCTGTGATTTTTACTAGTTTCTTCTTTTCATATAACTTTTTCTGCTCTTTTACCTACTTTTTTCATGGAAAATCTGATTATTTTCTCAATATTTTTATATAACATATATATATATATACTGCGCTGAAACCCGCATTTCCTGAACTACTATGAAAGTTTTTGATCTTTAACCAACTTTTTCCTGTGATTTTTACTAGTTTCTTCTTTTCATATAACTTTTTCTGCTCTTTTACCTACATTTTTCATGGAAAATCTGATTATTTTCTCAATATTTTTATATTATACTGCCATTTTTATATATATACTGCGCTGAAACCCGCATTTCCTGAACTACTATAAAAGTTTTTGATCTTTAACCAACTTTTTCCTGTGATTTTTACTAGTTTCTTCTTTTCATATAACTTTTTCTGCTCTTTTACCTACATTTTTCATTTTAAATCTGATTATTTTCTCAATATTTTTATATTATCTATATATATATACTGCGCTGAAACCTGTATTTCCTGAACTACTATGAAAGTTTTTGATCTTTAACCGACTTTTTCCTGTTATTTTTACTAGTTTCTTCTTTTCATATAACTTTTTCTGCTCTTTTACCTAAATTTTTCATGGAAAATCTGATTATTTTCTCAATATTTTTATATTATACTGCTATTTTTATATATATATACTGCGCTGTAACCCGCATTTCCTGAACTACTATAAAAGTTTTTGATCTTTAACCAACTTTTTCCTGTGATTTTTACTAGTTTCTTCTTTTCATACAACTTTTTCTGCTCTTTTACCTACATTTTTCATGGAAAATCTGATTATTTTCTCAATATTTTTATAATATATATATATATATATACTGCGCTGAAACCCGCATTTCCTGAACTACTATGAAAGTTTTTGATCTTCAACCGACTTTTTCCTGTGATTTTTACTAGTTTCTTCTTTTCATATAACTTTTTCTGCTCTTTTACCTACATTTTTCATGGAAAATCTGATTATTTTCTCAATATTTTTATATTATATATATATATATATATACTGCGCTGAAACCCGCATTTCCTGAACTACTATGAAAGTTTTTGATCTTTAACCGACTTTTCCTGTGATTTTTACTAGTTTCTTCTTTTCATATAACTTTTTCTGCTCTTTTACCTACTTTTTTCATGGAAAATCTGATTATTTTCTCAATATTTTTATATTATACTGCTATTTTTATATATATACTGCGCTGAAACCCGCATTTCCTGAACTACTATGAAAGTTTTTGATCTTTAACCAACTTTTTCCTGTGATTTTTACTAGTTTCTTCTTTTCATATAACTTTTTCTGCTCTTTTACCTACATTTTTCATGGAAAATCTGATTATTTTCTCAATATTTTTATATTATATATATATATATCCTGCGCTGAAACCCGCATTTCCTGAACTACTATGAAAGTTTTTGATCTTTAACCGACTTTTTCCTGCTATTTTTACTAGTTTCTTCTTTTCATATAACTTTTTCTGCTCTTTTACCAAAATTTATCATGGAAAATCTGATAATTTTCTCAATATTTTTATATTATACTGCTATTTATATATATATATATACTGCGCTGTAACCCGCATTTCCTGAACTACTATAAAAGTTTTTGATCTTTAACCAACTTTTTCCTGTGATTTTTACTAGTTTCTTCTTTTCATATAACTTTTTCTGCTCTTTTACCTACATTTTTCATGGAAAATCTGATTATTTTCTCAATATTTTTATATTATACTGCTATTTTTATATATATACTGCGCTGAAACCCGCATTTCCTGAACTACTATAAAAGTTTTTGATCTTTAACCAACTTTTTCCTGTGATTTTTACTAGTTTCTTCTTTTCATATAACTTTTTCTGCTCTTTTACCTACTTTTTTCATGGAAAATCTGATTATTTTCTCAATATTTTTATATTATACTGCTATTTTTATATATATACTGCGCTGAAACCCGCATTTCCTGAACTACTATGAAAGTTTTTGATCTTTAACCAACTTTTTCCTGTGATTTTTACTAGTTTCTTCTTTTCATATAACTTTTTCTGCTCTTTTACCTACATTTTTCATGGAAAATCTGATTATTTTCTCAATATTTTTATATTATACTGCTAATTTTATATATATACTGCGCTGAAACCCGCATTTCCTGAACTACTATGAAAGTTTTTGATCTTTAACCAACTTTTTCCTGTGATTTTTACTAGTTTCTTCTTTTCATATAACTTTTTCTGCTCTTTTACCTACATTTTTCATGGAAAATCTGATTATTTTCTCAATATTTTTATATTATACTGCTATTTTTATATATATACTGCGCTGAAACCCGCATTTCCTGAACTACTATGAAAGTTTTTGATCTTTAACCAACTTTTTCCTGTGATTTTTACTAGTTTCTTCTTTTCATATAACTTTTTCTGCTCTTTTACCTACATTTTTCATGGAAAATCTGATTATTTTCTCAATATTTTTATATTATACTGCTATTTTTATATATATACTGCGCTGAAACCCGCATTTCCTGAACTACTATGAAAGTTTTTGATCTTTAAACCAACTTTTTCCTGTGATTTTTACTAGTTTCTTCTTTTCATATAACTTTTTCTGCTCTTTTACCTACTTTTTTCATGGAAAATCTGATTATTTCTCAATATTTTTATATTATATATATATATATACTGCGCTGAAACCCGCATTTCCTGAACTACTATGAAAGTTTTGATCTTTAACCGACTTTTTCCCTGTTATTTTTACTAGTTTCTTCTTTTCATATAACTTTTTCTGCTCTTTTACCCAAAATTTTTCATGGAAAATCTGATAATTTTCTCAATATTTTTATATTATACTGCTATTTTATATATATATATACTGCGCTGAAACCCGCATTTCCTGAACTACTATAAAAGTTTTTGATCTTTAACCAACTTTTTCCTGTGATTTTTACTAGTTTCTTCTTTTCATATAACTTTTTCTGCTCTTTTACCTACATTTTTCATGGAAAATCTGATTATTTTCTCAATATTTTTATATTATACTGCTATTTTTATATATATACTGCGCTGAAACCCGCATTTCCTGAACTACTATAAAAGTTTTTGATCTTTAACCACTTTTTCCTGTGATTTTTTACTAGTTTCTTCTTTTCATATAACTTTTTCTGCTCTTCTTTACCTACTTTTTTCATGGAAAATCTGATTATTTTCTCAATATTTTTATATTATACTGCTTTTTTTATATATATACTGCGCTGAAACCCGCATTTTCCTGAACTACTATGAAAGTTTTTGATCTTTAACCAACTTTTTTCCTGTGATTTTTACTAGTTTCTTCTTTTCATATAACTTTTTCTGCTCTTTTACCTACATTTTTCATGGAAAAATCTGATTATTTTCTCAATATTTTTATATTTATACTGCTATTTTTATATATATACTGCGCTGAAACCCGCATTTCCTGAACTACTATGAAAGTTTTTGATCTTTAAACCAACTTTTTCCTGTGATTTTTACTAGTTTCTTCTTTTCATATAACTTTTTCTGCTCTTTTACCTACATTTTTCATGGAAAATCTGATTATTTTCTCAATATTTTTATATTATACTGCTATTTTTATATATATACTGCGCTGAAACCCGCATTTCCTGAACTACTATAAAAGTTTTTGATCTTTAAACCAATTTTTTTCTGTGTTTTTTACCAGTTTCTTCTTTTCATATAACTTTTTCTGCTCTTTTACATACTTTTTTCATGGAAAATCTGATTATTTTCTCAATATTTTTATATTATACTGCTATTTTTATATATATACTGCGCTGAAACCCGCACTTCCTGAACTACTATAAAAGTTTTTGATCTTTAACCAACTTTTTCCTGTGATTTTTACTAGTTTCTTCTTTTCATATAACTTTTTCTGCTCTTTTACCTACTTTTTTCATGGAAAATCTGATTATTTTCTCAATATTTTTATATTATACTGCTATTTTTATATATATACTGCGCTGAAACCCGCATTTCCTGAACTACTATGAAAGTTTTTGATCTTTAACCAACTTTTTCCTGTGATTTTTACTAGTTTCTTCTTTTCATATAACTTTTTCTGCTCTTTTACCTACATTTTTCATGGAAAATCTGATTATTTTCTCAATATTTTTATATTATACTGCTATTTATATATATATATACTGCGCTGTAACCCGCATTTCCTGAACTACTATAAAAGTTTTTGATCTTTAACCAACTTTTTCCTGTGATTTTTACTAGTTTCTTCTTTTCATATAACTTTTTCTGCTCTTTTACCTACATTTTTCATGGAAAATCTGATTATTTTCTCAATATTTTTATATTATACTGCTATTTTTATATATATAACTGCGCTGAAACCCGCATTTCCTGAACTACTATAAAAGTTTTTGATCTTTAACCAACTTTTTCCTGTGATTTTTACTAGTTTCTTCTTTTCATATAACTTTTTCTGCTCTTTTTACCTACTTTTTTCATGGAAAATCTGATTATTTTCTCAATATTTTTATATTATACTGCTATTTTTATATATATACTGCGCTGAAACCGCATTTCCTGAACTACTATGAAAGTTTTTGATCTTTAACCAACTTTTTCCTGTGATTTTTACTAGTTTCTTCTTTTCATATAACTTTTTCTGCTCTTTTTACCTACATTTTTCATGGAAAATCTGATTATTTTCTCAATATTTTTATATTATACTGCTATTTTTATATATATACTGCGCTGAAACCCGCATTTCCTGAACTACTATGAAAGTTTTTGATCTTTAACCAACTTTTTCCTGTGATTTTTACTAGTTTCTTCTTTTCATATAACTTTTTCTGCTCTTTTACCTACATTTTTCATGGAAAATCTGATTATTTTCTCAATATTTTTATATTATATATATATATATACTGCGCTTAAACCCGCATTTCCTGAACTACTATGAAAGTTTTTGATCTTTAACCGACTTTTTCCTGTGATTTTTACTAGTTTCTTCTTTTCATATAACTTTTTCTACTCTTTTACCTACTTTTTCATGGAAAATCTGATTATTTTCTCAATATTTTTATATTATATATATATATATACTGCGCTTAAACCCGCATTTCCTGAACTACTATGAAAGTTTTTGATCTTTAACCGACTTTTTTCCTGTGATTTTTACTAGTTTCTTCATTTCATATAACTTTTTCTGCTCTTTTACCTACTTTTTTCATGGAAAATCTGATTATTTTCTCAATATTTTTATATTATACTGCTATTTTTATATATATACTTAGCTTAAACCCGCATTTCCTGAACTACTATGAACGTTTTTGATCTTTAACCGACTTTTTCCTGTGATTTTTACTAGTTTCTTCTTTTCATATAACTTTTCTGCTCTTTTACCTACTTTTTTCATGGAAAATCTGATTATTTTTCTCAATATTTTTATATTATACTGCTATTTTTATATATATACTGCGCTGAAACCCGCATTTCCTGAACTACTATGAAAGTTTTTGATCTTTAACCAACTTTTTCCTGTGATTTTACTAGTTTCTTCTTTTCATATAACTTTTTCTGCTCTTTTACCTACATTTTTCATGGAAAATCTGATTATTTTCTCAATATTTTTATATTATACTGCTATTTTTATATATATACTGCGCTGAAAACCCGCATTTCCTGAACTACTATGAAAGTTTTTGATCTTTAACCAACCTTTTTCCTGTGATTTTTACTAGTTTCCTTCTTTTCATATAACTTTTTCTGCTCTTTTACCTACATTTTTCATGGAAAAATCTGATTATTTTCTCAATATTTTTATATTATACTGCTATTTTTATATATATACTGCGCTGAAACCCGCATTTCCTGAACTACTATAAAAGTTTTTGATCTTTAACCAATTTTTTCCTGTGTTTTTTACCAGTTTCTTCTTTTCATATAACTTTTCTGCTCTTTTACATACTTTTTTCATGGAAAAAATCTGATTATTTTCTCAATATTTTTATATTATACTGCTATTTTTATATATATACTGCGCTGAAACCCCGCATTTCCTGAACTACTATAAAGTTTTTGATCTTTAACCAACTTTTTCCTGTGATTTTTACTAGTTTTCTTCTTTTCATATAACTTTTTCTGCTCTTTTACCTACATTTTTTCATGGAAAATCTGATTATTTTCTTAATATATTTATATTATACTGCTATTTTTATATATATACTGCGCTGAAACCCGCATTTCCTGAACTTTTATAAAAGTTTTTGATCTTTAACCAACTTTTTTCCTGTGTTTTTTTATTAGTTTCTTCTTTTCATATAACTTTTTCTGCTCTTTTACCTACTTTTTTCATGGAAAATCTGATTATTTTCTCAATATTTTTATATTATACTGCTATTTTATATATATATACTGCGCTGAAACACGCATTTCCTGAACTTTTATAAAAAGTTTTTGATCTTTAACCAACTTTTTCCTGTGTTTTTTACTAGTTTCTTCTTTTCATATAGCTTTTTCTGCTCTTTTACCTAAATTTTTCATGAAAAATCTGATTATTTTCTCAATATTTTTATATTTTATATATATATATATACTGCGCTAAAACCCGCATTTCCTGAACTATTATGAAAGTTTTTGATCTTTAACCACTTTTTCCTGTGATTTTTACTAGTTTCTTCTTTTCATATAACTTTTTCTGCTCTTTTACCTACATTTTTCATGGAAAATCTGATTATTTTCTCAATATTTTTATATTATACTGCTATTTTTATATATATACTACGCTGAAACCCGCATTTCCTGAACTACTATGAAAGTTTTTGATCTTTAACCAACTTTTTCCTGTGATTTTTACTAGTTTCTTCTTTTCATATAACTTTTTCTGCTCTTTTACCTACATTTTTCATGGAAAATCTGATTATTTTCTCAATATTTTTATATTATACTGCTATTTTTATATATATACTGCGCTGAAACCCGCATTTCCTGAACTACTATGAAAGTTTTTGATCTTTAACCAACTTTTTCCTGTGATTTTTACTAGTTTCTTCTTTTCATATAACTTTTTCTGCTCTTTTACCTACTTTTTTCATGGAAAATCTGATTATTTTCTCAGTATTTTTATATTATAGCAGTATATTTTTATATATATACTGCGCTGAAACCCGCATTTCCTGAACTACTATGAAAGTTTTTGATCTTTAACCGACTTTTTCCTGTGATTTTTACTAGTTTCTTCTTTTCATATACCTTTTTCTGCTTTTACCTACTTTTTTCATGGAAAATCTGATTATTTTCTCAATATTTTTATATTATACTGCTATTTTTATATATATACCGCGATTAAACCCGCATTTCCTGAACTACTATAAAAGTTTTTCATCTTTAACCGACTTTTTCCTGTGATTTTTACTAGTTTCTTCTTTTCATATAAATTTTTCTGCTCTTTTACCTACTTTTTTCATGGAAAATCTGATTATTTTCTCAATATTTTTATATTATATATATATATATATACTGCGCTGAAACCCGCATTTCCTGAACTTTTATAAAAGTTTTTGATCTTTAACCAACTTTTTCTTGTGTTTTTTACTAGTTTCTTCTTTTCATATAACTTTTTCTGCTCTTTTACCTACTTTTTTCATGGAAAATCTGATTATTTTCTCAATATTTTTATATTATATATATATATATATACTGCGCTGAAACCCGCATTTCCTGAACTTTTATAAAAGTTTTTGATCTTTAACCAACTTTTTCCTGTGTTTTTTACTAGTTTCTTCTTTTCATATAACTTTTTCTGCTCTTTTACCTACTTTTTTCATGGAAAATCTGATTATTTTCTCAATATTTTTATATTATACTGCTATTTTTATATATATACTGCGCTGAAACACGCATTTCCTGAACTTTTATAAAAGTTTTTGATCTTTAACCAACTTTTTCCTGTGTTTTTTACTAGTTTCTTCTTTTCATATAGCTTTTTCTGCTCTTTTACCTAAATTTTTCATGAAAAATCTGATTATTTTCTCAATATTTTTATATTTTATATATATATATATACTGCGCTAAAACCCGCATTTCCTGAACTATTATGAAAGTTTTTGATCTTTAACCAACTTTTTCCTGTGATTTTTACTAGTTTCTTCTTTTCATATAACTTTTTCTGCTCTTTTACCTACATTTTTCATGGAAAATCTGATTATTTTCTTAATATTTTTATATTATACTGCTATTTTTATATATATACTGCGCTGAAACCCGCATTTCCTGAACTACTATAAAAGTTTTTGATCTTTAACCAACTTTTTCCTGTGATTTTTACTAGTTTCTTCTTTTCATATAACTTTTTCTGCTCTTTTACCTACATTTTTCATGGAAAATCTGATTATTTTCTTAATATTTTTATATTATACTGCTATTTTTATATATATACTGCGCTGAAACCCGCATTTCCTGAACTTTTATAAAAGTTTTTGATCTTTAACCAAATTTTTCCTGTGTTTTTTACTAGTTTCTTCTTTTCATATAACTTTTTCTGCTCTTTTACCTACTTTTTTCATGGAAAATCTGATTATTTTCTCAATATTTTTATATTATACTGCTATTTTTATATATATACTGCGCTGAAACACGCATTTCCTGAACTTTTATAAGAGTTTTTGATCTTTAACCAACTTTTTCCTGTGTTTTTTACTAGTTTCTTCTTTTCATATAACTTTTTCTGCTCTTTTACCTAAATTTTTCATGAAAAATCTGATTATTTTCTCAATATTTTTATATTTTATATATATATATATACTGCGCTAAACCCGCATTTCCTGAACTATTATGAAAGTTTTTGATCTTTAACCAACTTTTTCCTGTGATTTTTACTAGTTTCTTCTTTTCATATAACTTTTTCTGCTCTTTTACCTACATTTTTCATGGAAAATCTGATTATTTTCTCAATATTTTTATATTATACTGCTATTTTTATATATATACTGCGCTGAAACCCGCATTTCCTGAACTACTATAAAAGTTTTTGATCTTTAACCAACTTTTTCCTGTGATTTTTACTAGTTTCTTCTTTTCATATAACTTTTTCTGCTCTTTTACCTACATTTTTCATGGAAAATCTGATTATTTTCTCAATATTTTTATATTATACTGCTATTTTTTATATATATACTGCGCTGAAACCCGCATTTCCTGAACTACTATGAAAGTTTTTGATCTTTAACCAACTTTTTCCTGTGATTTTTACTAGTTTCTTCTTTTCATATAACTTTTTCTGCTCTTTTACCTACTTTTTTCATGGAAAATCTGATTATTTTCTCAGTATTTTTATATTATACTGCTATTTTTATATATATACTGCGCTAAAACCCGCATTTCCTGAACTACTATGAAAGTTTTTGATCTTTAACCAACTTTTTCCTGTGATTTTTACTAGTTTCTTCTTTTCATATAACTTTTTCTGCTCTTTTACCTACATTTTTCATGGAAAATCTGATTATTTTCTTAATATTTTTATATTATACTGCTATTTTTATATATATACTGCGCTGAAACCCGCATTTCCTGAACTTTTATAAAAGTTTTTGATCTTTAACCAACTTTTTCCTGTGTTTTTTACTAGTTTCTTCTTTTCATATAACTTTTTCTGCTCTTTTACCTACTTTTTTCATGGAAAATCTGATTATTTTCTCAATATTTTTATATTATACTGCTATTTTTATATATATACTGCGCTGAAACCCGCATTTCCTGAACTACTATAAAAGTTTTTGATCTTTAATCAACTTTTTCCTGTGATTTTTACTAGTTTCTTCTTTTCATATAACTTTTTCTGCTCTTTTACCTAAATTTTTCATGAAAAATCTGATTATTTTCTCAATATTTTTATATTTTATATATATATATATACTGCGCTAAAACCCGCATTTCCTGAACTACTATGAAAGTTTTTGATCTTTAACCAACTTTTTCCTGTGATTTTTACTAGTTTCTTCTTTTCATATAACTTTTTCTGCTCTTTTACCTACATTTTTCATGGAAAATCTGATTATTTTCTCAATATTTTTATATTATACTGCTATTTTTATATATATACTGCGCTGAAACCCGCATTTCCTGAACTACTATAAAAGTTTTTGATCTTTAACCAACTTTTTCCTGTGATTTTTACTAGTTTCTTCTTTTCATATAACTTTTTCTGCTCTTTTACCTACATTTTTCATGGAAAATCTGATTATTTTCTCAATATTTTTATATTATACTGCTATTTTTATATATATACTGCGCTGAAACCCGCATTTCCTGAACTACTATGAAAGTTTTTGATCTTTAACCAACTTTTTCCTGTGATTTTTACTAGTTTCTTCTTTTCATATAACTTTTTCTGCTCTTTTACCTACTTTTTTCATGGAAAATCTGATTATTTTCTCAGTATTTTTATATTATACTGCTATTTTTATATATATACTGCGCTGAAACCCGCATTTCCTGAACTACTATGAAAGTTTTTGATCTTTAACCGACTTTTTCCTGTGATTTTTACTAGTTTCTTCTTTTCATATACCTTTTTCTGCTTTTACCTACTTTTTTCATGGAAAATCTGATTATTTTCTCAATATTTTTATATTATACTGCTATTTTTATATATATACCGCGATTAAACCCGCATTTCCTGAACTACTATAAAAGTTTTTCATCTTTAACCGACTTTTTCCTGTGATTTTTACTAGTTTCTTCTTTTCATATAAATTTTTCTGCTCTTTTACCTACTTTTTTCATGGAAAATCTGATTATTTTCTCAATATTTTTATATTATATATATATATATATACTGCGCTGAAACCCGCATTTCCTGAACTTTTATAAAAGTTTTTGATCTTTAACCAACTTTTTCCTGTGTTTTTTACTAGTTTCTTCTTTTCATATAACTTTTTCTGCTCTTTTACCTACTTTTTTCATGGAAAATCTGATTATTTTCTCAATATTTTTATATTATACTGCTATTTTTATATATATACTGCGCTGAAACCCGCATTTCCTGAACTTTTATAAAAGTTTTTGATCTTTAACCAACTTTTTCCTGTGTTTTTTACTAGTTTCTTCTTTTCATATAGCTTTTTCTGCTCTTTTACCTAAATTTTTCATGAAAAATCTGATTATTTTCTCAATATTTTTATATTATATATATATATATATATACTGCGCTAAAACCCGCATTTCCTGAACTACTATGAAAGTTTTTGATCTTTAACCAACTTTTTCCTGTGATTTTTACTAGTTTCTTCTTTTCATATAACTTTTTCTGCTCTTTTACCTACATTTTTCATGGAAAATCTGATTATTTTCTCAATATTTTTTATATTATACTGCTATTTTTATATATATACTGCGCTGAAACCCGCATTTCCTGAACTACTATAAAAGTTTTTGATCTTTAACCAACTTTTTCCTGTGATTTTTACTAGTTTCTTCTTTTCATATAACTTTTTCTGCTCTTTTACCTACATTTTTCATGGAAAATCTGATTATTTTCTCAATATTTTTATATTATACTGCTATTTTTATATATATACTGCGCTGAAACCCGCATTTCCTGAACTACTATGAAAGTTTTTGATCTTTAACCAACTTTTTCCTGTGATTTTTACTAGTTTCTTCTTTTCATATAACTTTTTCTGCTCTTTTACCTACTTTTTTCATGGAAAATCTGATTATTTTCTCAGTATTTTTATATTATACTGCTATTTTTATATATATACTGCGCTGAAACCCGCATTTCCTGAAATACTATAAAAGTTTTTGATCTTTAACCAACTTTTTCCTGTGATTTTTACTAGTTTCTTCTTTTCTTATAACTTTTTCTGCTCTTTTACCTACATTTTTCATGGAAAATCTGATTATTTTCTCAATATTTTTATATTATATATATATATATATACTGCGCTGAAACCCGCATTTCCTGAACTACTATGAAAGTTTTTGATCTTTAACCGACTTTTTCCTGTGATTTTTACTAGTTTCTTCTTTTCATATAACTTTTTCTGCTCTTTTACCTACTTTTTTCATGGAAAATCTGATTTTTTTCTCAATATTTTCATATTATACCGCTATTTTTATATATATACTGCGCTGAAACCCGCATTTCCTGAACTACTATGAAAGTTTTTGATCTTTAACCAACTTTTTCCTGTGATTTTTACTAGTTTCTTCTTTTCATATAACTTTTTCTGCTCTTTTACCTACTTTTTTCATGGAAAATCTGATTATTTTCTCAATATTTTTATATTATACTGCTTTTTTTATATATATACTGCGCTGAAACCCGCATTTCCTGAACTACTATAAAAGTTTTTGATCTTTAATCAACTTTTTCCTGTGATTTTTACTAGTTTCTTCTTTTCATATAACTTTTTCTGCTCTTTTACCTAAATTTTTCATGAAAAATCTGATTATTTTCTCAATATTTTTATATTTTATATATATATATATACTGCGCTAAAACCCGCATTTCCTGAACTACTATGAAAGTTTTTGATCTTTAACCAACTTTTTCCTGTGATTTTTACTAGTTTCTTCTTTTCATATAACTTTTTCTGCTCTTTTACCTACATTTTTCATGGAAAATCTGATTATTTTCTCAATATTTTTATATTATACTGCTATTTTTATATATATACTGCGCTGAAACCCGCATTTCCTGAACTACTATAAAAGTTTTTGATCTTTAACCAACTTTTTCCTGTGATTTTTACTAGTTTCTTCTTTTCATATAACTTTTTCTGCTCTTTTACCTACATTTTTCATGGAAAATCTGATTATTTTCTCAATATTTTTATATTATACTGCTATTTTTATATATATACTGCGCTGAAACCCGCATTTCCTGAACTACTATGAAAGTTTTTGATCTTTAACCAACTTTTTCCTGTGATTTTTACTAGTTTCTTCTTTTCATATAACTTTTTCTGCTCTTTTACCTACTTTTTTCATGGAAAATCTGATTATTTTCTCAGTATTTTTATATTATACTGCTATTTTTATATATATACTGCGCTGAAACCCGCATTTCCTGAACTACTATGAAAGTTTTTGATCTTTAACCGACTTTTTCCTGTGATTTTTAATAGTTTCTTCTTTTCATATACCTTTTTCTGCTTTTACCTACTTTTTTCATGGAAAATCTGATTATTTTCTCAATATTTTTATATTATACTGCTATTTTTATATATATACCGCGATTAAACCCGCATTTCCTGAACTACTATAAAAGTTTTTCATCTTTAACCGACTTTTTCCTGTGATTTTTACTAGTTTCTTCTTTTCATATAAATTTTTCTGCTCTTTTACATACTTTTTTCATGGAAAATCTGATTATTTTCTTAATATTTTTATATTATATATATATATATATACTGCGCTGAAACCCGCATTTCCTGAACTTTTATAAAAGTTTTTGATCTTTAACCAACTTTTTCCTGTGTTTTTTACTAGTTTCTTCTTTTCATATAACTTTTTCTGCTCTTTTACCTACTTTTTTCATGGAAAATCTGATTATTTTCTCAATATTTTTATATTATACTGCTATTTTTATATATATACTGCGCTCAAACCCGCATTTTCTGAACTTTTATAAAAGTTTTTGATCTTTAACCAACTTTTTCCTGTGTTTTTTACTAGTTTCTTCTTTTCATATAGCTTTTTCTGCTCTTTTACCTAAATTTTTCATGAAAAATCTGATTATTTTCTCAATATTTTTATATTTTATATATATATATATACTGCGCTAAAACCCGCATTTCCTGAACTACTATGAAAGTTTTTGATCTTTAACCAACTTTTTCCTGTGATTTTTACTAGTTTCTTCTTTTCATATAACTTTTTCTGCTCTTTTACCTACATTTTTCATGGAAAATCTGATTATTTTCTCAATATTTTTATATTATACTGCTATTTTTATATATATACTGCGCTGAAACCCGCATTTCCTGAACTACTATAAAAGTTTTTGATCTTTAACCAACTTTTTCCTGTGATTTTTACTAGTTTCTTCTTTTCATATAACTTTTTCTGCTCTTTTACCTACATTTTTCATGGAAAATCTGATTATTTTCTCAATATTTTTATATTATACTGCTATTTTTATATATATACTGCGCTGAAACCCGCATTTCCTGAACTACTATGAAAGTTTTTGATCTTTAACCAACTTTTTCCTGTGATTTTTACTAGTTTCTTCTTTTCATATAACTTTTTCTGCTCTTTTACCTACTTTTTTCATGGAAAATCTGATTATTTTCTCAGTATTTTTATATTATACTGCTATTTTTATATATATACTGCGCTGAAACCCGCATTTCCTGAACTACTATGAAAGTTTTTGATCTTTAACCAACTTTTTCCTGTGATTTTTACTAGTTTCTTCTTTTCATATAACTTTTTCTGCTCTTTTACCTACATTTTTCATGGAAAATCTGATTATTTTCTTAATATTTTTATATTATACTGCTCTTTTATATATATACTGCGCTGAAACCCGCATTTCCTGAACTTTTATAAAAGTTTTTGATCTTTAACCAACTTTTTCCTGTGTTTTTTACTAGTTTCTTCTTTTCATATAACTTTTTCTGCTCTTTTACCTACTTTTTTCATGGAAAATCTGATTATTTTCTCAATATTTTTATATTATACTGCTATTTTTATATATATACTGCGCTGAAACCCGCATTTCCTGAACTACTATAAAAGTTTTTGATCTTTAATCAACTTTTTCCTGTGATTTTTACTAGTTTCTTCTTTTCATATAACTTTTTCTGCTCTTTTACCTAAATTTTTCATGAAAAATCTGATTATTTTCTCAATATTTTTATATTTTATATATATATATATATACTGCGCTAAAACCCGCATTTCCTGAACTACTATGAAAGTTTTTGATCTTTAACCAACTTTTTCCTGTGATTTTTACTAGTTTCTTCTTTTCATATAACTTTTTCTGCTCTTTTACCTACATTTTTCATGGAAAATCTGATTATTTTCTCAATATTTTTATATTATACTGCTATTTTTATATATATACTGCGCTGAAACCCGCATTTCCTGAACTACTATAAAAGTTTTTGATCTTTAACCAACTTTTTCCTGTGATTTTTACTAGTTTCTTCTTTTCATATAACTTTTTCTGCTCTTTTACCTACATTTTTCATGGAAAATCTGATTATTTTCTCAATATTTTTATATTATACTGCTATTTTTATATATATACCGCGATTAAACCCGCATTTCCTGGACTACTATAAAAGTTTTTCATCTTTAACCGACTTTTTCCTGTGATTTTTACTAGTTTCTTCTTTTCATATAAATTTTTCTGCTCTTTTACCTACTTTTTTCATGGAAAATCTGATTATTTTCTCAATATTTTTATATTATATATATATATATATATACTGCGCTGAAACCCGCATTTCCTGAACTTTTATAAAAGTTTTTGATCTTTAACCAACTTTTTCCTGTGTTTTTTACTAGTTTCTTCTTTTCATATAACTTTTTCTGCTCTTTTACCTACTTTTTTCATGGAAAATCTGATTATTTTCTCAATATTTTTATATTATACTGCTATTTTTATATATATACTGCGCTGAAACCCGCATTTCCTGAACTTTTATAAAAGTTTTTGATCTTTAACCAACTTTTTCCTGTGTTTTTTACTAGTTTCTTCTTTTCATATAGCTTTTTCTGCTCTTTTACCTAAATTTTTCATGAAAAATCTGATTATTTTCTCAATATTTTTATATTTTATATATATATATATATACTGCGCTAAAACACGCATTTCCTGAACTACTATGAAAGTTTTTGATCTTTAACCAACTTTTTCCTGTGATTTTTACTAGTTTCTTCTTTTCATATAACTTTTTCTGCTCTTTTACCTACATTTTTCATGGAAAATCTGATTATTTTCTCAATATTTTTATATTATACTGCTATTTTTATATATATACTGCGCTGAAACCCGCATTTCCTGAACTACTATGAAAGTTTTTGATCTTTAACCAACTTTTTCCTGTGATTTTTACTAGTTTATTCTTTTCATATAACTTTTTCTGCTCTTTTACCTACATTTTTCATGGAAAATCAGATTATTTTCTCAATATTTTTATATTATACTGCTATTTTTATATATATACTGCGCTGAAACCCGCATTTCCTGAACTACTATAAAAGTTTTTGATCTTTAATCAACTTTTTCCTGTGATTTTTACTAGTTTCTTCTTTTCATATAACTTTTTCTGCTCTTTTACCTAAATTTTTCATGAAAAATCTGATTATTTTCTCAATATTTTTATATTTTATATATATATATATATACTGCGCTAAAACCCGCATTTCCTGAACTACTATGAAAGTTTTTGATCTTTAACCAACTTTTTCCTGTGATTTTTACTAGTTTCTTCTTTTCATATAACTTTTTCTGCTCTTTTACCTACATTTTTCATGGAAAATCTGATTATTTTCTCAATATTTTTATATTATACTGCTATTTTTATATATATACTGCGCTGAAACCCGCATTTCCTGAACTACTGTAAAAGTTTTTGATCTTTAACCAACTTTTTCCTGTGATTTTTACTAGTTTCTTCTTTTCATATAACTTTTTCTGCTCTTTTACCTACATTTTTCATGGAAAATCTGATTATTTTCTCAATATTTTTATATTATACTGCTATTTTTATATATATACTGCGCTGAAACCCGCATTTCCTGAACTACTATGAAAGTTTTTGATCTTTAACCAACTTTTTCCTGTGATTTTTACTAGTTTCTTCTTTTCATATAACTTTTTCTGCTCTTTTACCTTCTTTTTTCATGGAAAATCTGATTATTTTCTCAGTATTTTTATATTATACTGCTATTTTTATATATATACTGCGCTGAAACCCGCATTTCCTGAACTACTATGAAAGTTTTTGATCTTTAACCGACTTTTTCCTGTGATTTTTACTAGTTTCTTCTTTTCATATAACTTTTTCTGCTCTTTTACCTACTTTTTTCATGGAAAATCTGATTATTTTCTCAATATTTTTATATATATACTGCGCTTAAACCCGCATTTCCTGAACTACTATGAAAGTTTTTGATCTTTAACCGACTTTTTCCTGTGATTTTTAATAGTTTCTTCTTTTCATATAACTTTTTCTGCTCTTTTACATACTTTTTCATGGAAAATCTGATTATTTTCTCAATATTTTTATATTATACTGCTATTTTTATATATATACTGCGCTTAAACCCGCATTTCCTGAACTACTATGAACGTTTTTGATCTTTAACCGACTTTTTCCTGTGATTTTTACTAGTTTCTTCTTTTCATATAACTTTTTCTGCTCTTTTACCTACTTTTTTCATGGAAAATCTGATTATTTTCTCAATATTTTTATATTATACTGCTATTTTTATATATATACTGCGCTGAAACCCGCATTTCCTGAACTACTATGAAAATTTTTGATCTTCAACCGACTTTTTCCTGTGATTTTTACTAGTTTCTTCTTTTCATATAACTTTTTCTGCTCTTTTACCTACTTTTTTCATGGAAAATCTGATTCTTTTCTCAGTATTTTTATATTAAACTGCTATTTTTATATATATACTGCGCTGAAACCCGCATTTCCTGAACTACTATGAAAGTTTTTGATCTTTAACCGACTTTTTCCTGTGATTTTTACTAGTTTCTTCTTTTCATATACCTTTTTCTGCTTTTACCTACTTTTTTCATGGAAAATCTGATTATTTTCTCAATATTTTTATATTATACTGCTATTTTTATATATATACCGCGATTAAACCCGCATTTCCTGAACTACTATAAAAGTTTTTCATCTTTAACCGACTTTTTCCTGTGATTTTTACTAGTTTCTTCTTTTCATATAAATTTTTCTGCTCTTTTACCTACTTTTTTCATGGAAAATCTGATTATTTTCTCAATATTTTTATATTATATATATATATATATACTGCGCTGAAACCCGCATTTCCTGAACTTTTATAAAAGTTTTTGATCTTTAACCAACTTTTTCCTGTGTTTTTTACTAGTTTCTTCTTTTCATATAACTTTTTCTGCTCTTTTACCTACTTTTTTCATGGAAAATCTGATTATTTTCTCAATATTTTTATATTATACTGCTATTTTTATATATATACTGCGCTGAAACCCGCATTTCCTGAACTTTTATAAAAGTTTTTGATCTTTAACCAACTTTTTCCTGTGTTTTTTACTAGTTTCTTCTTTTCATATAGCTTTTTCTGCTCTTTTACCTAAATTTTTCATGAAAAATCTGATTATTTTCTCAATATTTTTATATTTTTTATATATATATATATACTGCGCTAAAACCCGCATTTCCTGAACTACTATGAAAGTTTTTGATCTTTAACCAACTTTTTCCTGTGATTTTTACTAGTTTCTTCTTTTCATATAACTTTTTCTGCTCTTTTACCTACATTTTTCATGGAAAATCTGATTATTTTCTCAATATTTTTATATTATACTGCTATTTTTATATATATACTGCGCTGAAACCCGCATTTCCTGAACTACTATGAAAGTTTTTGATCTTTAACCAACTTTTTCCTGTGATTTTTACTAGTTTCTTCTTTGCATATAACTGTTTCTGCTCTTTTACCTACTTTTTTCATGGAAAATCTGATTATTTTCTCAGTATTTTTATATTATACTGCTATTTTTATATATATACTGCGCTGAAACCCGCATTTCCTGAACTACTATAAAATTTTTTGATCTTTAACCAACTTTTTCCTGTGATTTTTACTAGTTTCTTCTTTTCATATAACTTTTTCTGCTCTTTTACCTACCTTTTTCATGGAAAATCTGATTATTTTCTCAGTATTTTTATATTATACTGCTATTTTTATATATATACTGCGCTGAAACCCGCATTTCCTGAACTACTATGAAAGTTTTTGATCTTTAACCGACTTTTTCCTGTGATTTTTACTAGTTTCTTCTTTTCATATACCTTTTTCTGCTTTTACCTACTTTTTTCATGGAAAATCTGATTATTTTCTCAATATTTTTATATTATACTGCTATTTTTATATATATACCGCGATTAAACCCGCATTTCCTGAACTACTATGAAAGTTTTTCATCTTTAACCGACTTTTTCCTGTGATTTTTACTAGTTTCTTCTTTTCATATAAATTTTTCTGCTCTTTTACCTACTTTTTTCATGGAAAATCTGATTATTTTCTCAATATTTTTATATTATATATATATATATATACTGCGCTAAACCCGCATTTCCTGAACTGCTATGAAAGTTTTTCATCTTTAACCAACTTTTTCCTGTGATTTTTACTAGTTTGTTCTTTTCATATAACTTTTTCTGCTCTTTTACCTACTTTTTTCATGGAAAATCTGATTATTTTCTCAATATTTTTATATTATACTGCTATTTTTATATATATACTGCGCTTAAACCCGCATT
Source organism: Eristalis arbustorum (assembly GCA_916610145.1). NCBI lineage: Eukaryota > Metazoa > Arthropoda > Insecta > Diptera > Syrphidae > Eristalis > Eristalis arbustorum. The sequence goes on along the minus strand of CAKAIZ010000398.1, from coordinate 22,572 downwards.
TCCTGAACTACTATGAACGTTTTTGATCTTTAACCGACTTTTTCCTGCGATTTTTACTAGTTTCTTCTTTTCATATAACTTTTTCTGCTCTTTTACCTACTTTTTTCATGGAAAATCTGATTATTTTCTCAATATTTTTATATTACATATATATATATATATATATATATATATACACTGCGCTGAAACCCGCATTTCCTGAACTACTATGAAATTTTTTGATCTTTAACCGACTTTTTCCTGTGATTTTTACTAGTTTCTTCTTTTCATATAACTTTTTCTGCTCTTTTACCTACTTTTTTCATTGAAAATCTGATTATTTTCTCAATATTTTTATATTATATATATATATACTGCGCTAAACCCGCATTTCCTGAACTACTATGAAAGTTTTTCATCTTTAACCAACTTTTTCCTGTGATTTTTACTAGTTTCTTCTTTTCATATAACTTTTTCTGCTCTTTTACCTACTTTTTTCATGGAAAATCTGATTATTTTCTCAATATTTGTATATATATACTGCGCTTAAACCCGCATTTCCTGAACTACTATGAAAGTTTTTGATCTTTAACCGACTTTTTCCTGTGATTTTTACTAGTTTCTTCTTTTCATATAACTTTTTCTGCTCTTTTACCTAAATTTTTCATGAAAAATCTGATTATTTTCTCAATATTTTTATATTTTATATATATATATATATATATACTGCGCTAAAACCCGCATTTCCTGAACTACTATGAAAGTTTTTGATCTTTAACCAACTTTTTCCTGTGATTTTTACTAGTTTCTTCTTTTCATATAACTTTTTCTGCTCTTTTACCTACATTTTTCATGGAAAATCTGATTATTTTCTCAATATTTTTATATTATACTGCTATTTTTATATATATACTGCGCTGAAACCCGCATTTCCTGAACTACTATAAAATTGTTTGATCTTTAACCAACTTTTTCCTGTGATTTTTACTAGTTTCTTCTTTTCATATAACTTTTTCTGCTCTTTTACCTACATTTTTCATGGAAAATCTGATTATTTTCTCAATATTTTTATATTATACTGCTATTTTTATATATATACTGCGCTGAAACCCGCATATCCTGAACTACTATGAAAGTTTTTGATCTTTAACCAACTTTTTCCTGTGATTTTTACTAGTTTCTTCTTTTCATATAACTTTTTCTGCTCTTTTACCTACCTTTTTCATGGAAAATCTGATTATTTTCTCAGTATTTTTATATTATACTGCTATTTTTATATATATACTGCGCTGAAACCCGCATTTCCTGAACTACTATGAAAGTTTTTGATCTTTAACCGACTTTTTCCTGTGATTTTTACTAGTTTCTTCTTTTCATATACCTTTTTCTGCTTTTACCTACTTTTTCATGGAAAATCTGATTATTTTCTCAATATTTTTATATTATACTGCTATTTTTATATATATACCGCGATTAAACCCGCATTTCCTGAACTACTATGAAAGTTTTTCATCTTTAACCGACTTTTTCCTGTGATTTTTACTAGTTTCTTCTTTTCATATAAATTTTTCTGCTCTTTTACCTACTTTTTTCATGGAAAATCTGATTATTTTCTCAATATTTTTATATTATATATATATATATATACTGCGCTAAACCCGCATTTCCTGAACTGCTATGAAAGTTTTTCATCTTTAACCAACTTTTTCCTGTGATTTTTACTAGTTTCTTCTTTTCATATAACTTTTTCTGCTCTTTTACCTACTTTTTTCATGGAAAATCTGATTATTTTCTCAATATTTTTATATTATACTGCTATTTTTATATATATACTGCGCTTAAACCCGCATTTCCTGAACTACTATGAACGTTTTTGATCTTTAACCGACTTTTTCCTGCGATTTTTACTAGTTTCTTCTTTTCATATAACTTTTTCTGCTCTTTTACCTACTTTTTTCATGGAAAATCTGATTATTTTCTCAATATTTTTATATTACATATATATATATATATATATATATATATATATACTGCGCTGAAACCCGCATTTCCTGAACTACTATGAAAGTTTTTGATCTTTAACCGACTTTTTCCTGTGATTTTTACTAGTTTCTTCTTTTCATATAACTTTTTCTGCTCTTTTACCTACTTTTTTCATTGAAAATCTGATTATTTTCTCAATATTTTTATATTATATATATATATACTGCGCTAAACCCGCATTTCCTGAACTACTATGAAAGTTTTTCATCTTTAACCAACTTTTTCCTGTGATTTTTACTAGTTTCTTCTTTTCATATAACTTTTTCTGCTCTTTTACCTACATTTTTCATGGAAAATCTGATTATTTTCTCAATATTTGTATATATATACTGCGCTTAAACCCGCATTTCCTGAACTACTATGAAAGTTTTTGATCTTTAACCGACTTTTTCCTGTGATTTTTACTAGTTTCTTCTTTTCATATAACTTTTTCTGCTCTTTTACATACTTTTTCATGGAAAATCTGATTATTTTCTCAATATTTTTATATTATACCGCTATTTTTATATATATACTGCGCTAAACCCGCATTTCCTGAACTACTATGAAAGTTTTTCATCTTTAACCAACTTTTTCCTGTGATTTTTACTAGTTTCTTCTTTTCATATAACTTTTTCTGCTCTTTTAGCTACTTTTTTCATGGAAAATCTGATTATTTTCTCAATATTTTTATATTATACTGCTATTTTTATATATATACTGCGCTTAAACCCGCATTTCCTGAACTACTATGAACGTTTTTGATCTTTAACCGACTTTTTCCTGTGATTTTTACTAGTTTCTTCTTTTCATATAACTTTTTCTGCTCTTTTACCTACTTTTTTCATGGAAAATCTGATTATTTTCTCAATATTTTTATATTATATATATATATATATATATATATATATATATATATATATACTGCGCTGAAACCCGCATTTCCTGAACTACTATGAAAGTTTTTCCTCTTTAACCAACTTTTTCCTGTGATTTTTACTAGTTTCTTCTTTTCATATAACTTTTTCTGCTCTTTTACCTACTTTTTTCATGGGAAATCTGATTATTTTCTCAATATTTTTATATATATACTGCGCTTAAACCCGCATTTCCTGAACTACTATGAAAGTTTTTGATCTTTAACCGACTTTTTCCTGTGATTTTTACTAGTTTCTTCTTTTCATATAACTTTTTCTGCTCTTTTACATACTTTTTCATGGAAAATCTGAATATTTTCTCAATATTTTTATATTATACTGCTATTTTTATATATATACTGCGCTTAAACCCGCATTTCCTGAACTACTATGAACGTTTTTGATCTTTAACCGACTTTTTCCTGTGATTTTTACTAGTTTCTTCTTTTCATATAACTTTTTCTGCTCTTTTACCTACTTTTTTCATGGAAAATCTGATTATTTTCTCAATATTTTTATATTATACCGCTATTTTTATATATATACTGCGCTTAAACCCGCATTTCCTGAACTACTATGAACGTTTTTGATCTTTAACCGACTTTTTCCTGTGATTTTTACTAGTTTCTTCTTTTCATATAACTTTTTCTGCTCTTTTACCTACTTTTTTCATGGAAAATCTGATTATTTTCTCAATATTTTTATATTATATATATATATATATATACTGCGCTAAACCCGCATTTCCTGAACTACTATGAAAGTTTTTCATCTTTAACCAACTTTTTCCTGTGATTTTTACTAGTTTCTTCTTTTCATATAACTTTTTCTGCTCTTTTACCTACATTTTTCATGGAAAATCTGATTATTTTCTCAATATTTTTATATTATATATATATATATATACTGCGCTGAAACCCGCATTTCCTGAACTACTATGAAAGTTTTGATCTTTAACCAACTTTTTTCTGTGTTTTTTACTAGTTCCTCTTTTCATATAACTTTTTCTGCTCTTTTACCTACTTTTTTCATGGAAAATCTGATTATTTTCTCAATATTTTTATATTATACTGCTATTTTTATATATATACTGCGCTGAAACCCGCATTTCCTGAACTACTATAAAAGTTTTTGATCTTTAATCAACTGTTTCCTGTGATTTTTACTAGTTTCTTCTTTTCATATAACTTTTTCTGCTCTTTTACCTAAATTTTTCATGGAAAATCTGATTATTTTCTCAATATTTTTATATTTTATATATATATATATATATACTGCGCTAAAACCCGCATTTCCTGAACTACTATGAAAGTTTTTGATCTTTAACCAACTTTTTCCTGTGATTTTTACTAGTTTCTTCTTTTCATATAACTTTTTCTGCTCTTTTACCTACATTTTTCATGGAAAATCTGATTATTTTCTCAATATTTTTATATTATACTGCCATTTTTATATATATACTGCGCTGAAACCCGCATTTCCTGAACTACTATGAAAGTTTTTGATCTTTAACCAACTTTTTCCTGTGATTTTTACTAGTTTCTTCTTTTCATATAACTTTTTCTGCTCTTTTACCTACTTTTTTCATGGAAAATCTGATTATTTTCTCAATATTTTTATATTATACTGCTATTTTTATATATATACTGCGCTGAAACCCGAATTTCCTGAACTACTATGAAAGTTTTTGATCTTTAACCAACTTTTTCCTGTGATTTTTACTAGTTTCTTCTTTTCATATAACTTTTTCTGCTCTTTTAAATACTTTTTTCATGGAAAATCTGATTATTTTCTCAATATTTTTATATTATACTGCTATTTTTATATATATACTGCGCTGAAACCCGCATTTCCTGAACTACTATAAAAGTTTTTGATCTTTAACCAACTTTTTCCTGTGATTTTTACTAGTTTCTTCTTTTCATATATCTTTTTCTGCTCTTTTACCTACTTTTTTCATGGAAAATCTGATTATTTTCTCAATATTTTTATATTATACTGCTATTTTTATATATATACTGCGCTGAAACCCGCATTTCCTGAACTACTATACAAGTTTTTGATCTTTAACCAACTTTTTCCTGTGATTTTTACTAGTTTCTTCTTTTCATATAACTTTTTCTGCCCTTTTACCTACATTTTTCTTGGAAAATCTGATTATTTTCTCAATATTTTTATATTATATACATATATATATATATATACTGCGCTGAAACCCGCATTTCCTGAACTACTATGAAAGTTTTTAATCTTTAACCGACTTTTTCCTGTGATTGTTACTAGTTTCTTCTTTTCATATTACTTTTTCTGCTCTTTTACCTACATTTTTCATGGAAAATCTGATTATTTTCTCAATATTTTTATATTATACTGCTATTTTTTATATATATACTGCGCTGAAACTCGCATTTCCTGAACTACTATGAAAGTTTTTGATCTTTAACCGACTTTTTCCTGTGATTTTTACTAGTTTCTTCTTTTCATATAACTTTTTCTGCTCTTTTAAATACTTTTTTCATGGAAAATCTGATTATTTTCTCAATATTTTTATATTATACTGCTATTTTTATATATATACTGCGCTGAAACCCGCATTTCCTGAACTACTATAAAAGTTTTTGATCTTTAACCAACTTTTTCCTGTGATTTTTACTAGTTTCTTCTTTTCATATAACTTTTTCTGCTCTTTTACCTACTTTTTTCATGGAAAATCTGATTATTTTCTCAATATTTTTATATTATACTGCTATTTTTATATATATACTGCGCTGAAATCCGCATTTCCTGAACTACTATAAAAGTTTTTGATCTTTAACCAACTTTTTCCTGTGATTTTTACTAGTTTCTTCTTTTCATATAACTTTTTCTGCTCTTTTACCTACATTTTTCATGGAAAATCTGATTATTTTCTCAATATTTTTATATTATATATATATATATATACTGCGCTGAAACCCGCATTTCCTGAACTACTATGAAAGTTTTTGATCTTTAACCAACTTTTTCCTGTGATTTTTACTAGTTTCTTCTTTTCATATAACTTTTTCTGCTCTTTTACCTACATTTTTCATGGAAAATCTGATTATTTTCTCAATATTTTTATATTATATATATATATATATATACTGCGCTGAAACTCGCATTTCCTGAACTACTATCAAAGTTTTTGATCTTTAACCAACTTTTTCCTGTGATTTTTACTAGTTTCTTCTTTTCATATAACTTTTTCTGCTCTTTTACCTACTTTTTTCTTGGAAAATCTGATTATTTTCTCAATATTTTTATATTATACTGCTATTTTTATATATATACTGCGCTGAAACCCGCATTTCCTGAACTACTATGAAAGGTTTTGATCTTTAACCAACTTTTTCCTGTGATTTTTACTAGTTTCTTCTTTTCATATAACTTTTTCTGGTCTTTTACCTACATTATTCATGGAAAATCTGATTATTTTCTCAATATTTTTATATTATACTGCTATATATATATATACTGCGCTGAAACCAGCATTTCCTGAACTACTATAAAAGTGATCTTTAACCAACTTTTTCCTGTGATTTTTACTAGTTTCTTCTTTTCATATAACTTTTTCTGCTCTTTTACCTACATTTTTCATGGAAAATCTGATTATTTTCTCAATATTTTTATATTATATATATATATATATACTGCGCTGAAACCCGCATTTCCTGAACTACTATGAAAGTTTTTGATCTTTAACCGACTTTTTCCTGTGATTGTTACTAGTTTCTTCTTTTCATATTACTTTTTCTGCTCTTTTACCTAAATTTTTCATGGAAAATCTGATTATTTTCTCAATATTTTTATATTATACTGCTTTTTTTATATATATACTGCGCTGAAACCCGCATTTCCTGAACTACTATAAAAGTTTTTGATCTTCAACCAACTTTTCCTGTGATTTTTACTAGTTTCTTCTTTTCATATAACTTTTTCTGCTCTTTTACCTACTTTTTTCATGGAAAATCTGATTATTTTCTCAATATTTTTATATTAAACTGCTATTTTTATATAAATACTGCGCTGAAACCCGCATTTCCTGAACTACTATGAAAGTTTTTGATCTTTAACCAACTTTTTCCTGTGATTTTTACTAGTTTCCTCTTTTCATATAACGTTTTCTGCTTTTATACCTACTTTTTTCATGGAAAATCTGATTATTTTCTCAATATTTTTATATTATACTGCTATTTTTATATATATACTGCGCTGAAACCCGCATTTCCTGAACTACTATAAAAGTTTTTGATCTTTAACCAACTTTTTTCCTGTGATTTTTACTAGTTTATTCTTTTCATTAAACTTTTTCTGCTCTTTTACCTACATTTTTCATGGAAAATCTGATTATTTTCTCAATATTTTTATATTATACTGCTATTTTTATATATATACTGCGCTGAAACCCGCATTTCCTGAACTACTATGAAAGTTTTTGACCTTTAACCAACTTTTTCCTGTGATTTTTACTAGTTTCTTCTTTTCATATAACTTTTTCTGCTCTTTTACCTGCATTTTTCATGGAAAATCTGATTATTTTCTCAATATTTTTATATTATACTACTATTTTTATATATATACTGCGCTGAAACCGGCATTTCCTGAACTACTATAAAAGTTTTTGATCTTTAACCGACTTTTTCCTGTGATTTTTACTAGTTTCTTCTTTTCATATAACTTTTTCTGCTCTTTTACCTACATTTTTCATGGAAAATCTGATTATTTTCTCAATATTTTTATATTATATATATATATATATATATATATACTGCGCTGAAACCCGCATTTCCTGAACTACTATGAAAGTTTTTGATCTTTAACCAACTTTTTCCTGTGATTTTTACTAGTTTCTTCTTTTCATATAACTTTTTCTGCTCTTTTAGCTACTTTTTTCATGGAAAATCTGATTATTTTCTCAATATTTTTATATTTTACTGCTATTTTTATATATATACTGCGCTGAAACCCGCATTTCCTGAACTACTATAAAAGTTTTTGATCTTTAACCAACTTTTTCCTGTGATTTTTACTAGTTTCTTCTTTTCATATAACTTTTTCTGCTCTTTTACCTACATTTTTCATGGAAAATCTGATTATTTTCTTAATATTTTTATATTATACTGCTATATATATATATATACTGCGCTGAAACCAGCATTTCCTGAACTACTATAAAAGTTCTTGATCTTTAACCAACTTTTTCCTGTGATTTTTACTAGTTTCTTCTTTTCATATAACTTTTTCTGCTCTTTTACCTACATTTTTCATGGAAAATCTGATTATTTTCTCAATATTTTTATATTATATATATATATATACTGCGCTGAAATCCGCATTTCCTGAACTACTATGAAAGTTTTTGATCTTTAACCGACTTTTTCCTGTGATTGTTACTAGTTTCTTCTTTTCATATTACTTTTTCTGCTCTTTTACCTAAATTTTTCATGGAAAATCTGATTATTTTCTCAATATTTTTATATTATACTGCTTTTTTTATATATATACTGCGCTGAAACCCGCATTTCCTGAACTACTATAAAAGTTTTTGATCTTCAACCAACTTTTCCTGTGATTTTTACTAGTTTCTTCTTTTCATATAACTTTTTCTGCTCTTTTACCTACTTTTTTCATGGAAAATCTGATTATTTTCTCAATATTTTTATATTAAACTGCTATTTTTATATAAATACTGCGCTGAAGCCCGCATTTCCTGACCTACTATGAAAGTTTTTGATCTTTAACCAACTTTTTCCTGTGATTTTTACTAGTTTCTTCTTTTCATATAACGTTTTCTGCTTTTATACCTACTTTTTTCATGGAAAATCTGATTATTTTCTCAATATTTTTATATTATACTGCTATTTTTATATATATACTGCGCTGAAACCCGCATTTCCTGAACTACTATAAAAGTTTTTGATCTTTAACCAACTTTTTCCTGTGATTTTTACTAGTTTATTCTTTTCATATAACTTTTTCTGCTCTTTTACCTACATTTTTCATATAAAATCTGATTATTTTCTCAATATTTTTATATTATACTGCTATTTTTATATACATACTGCGCTGAAACCCGCATTTCCTGAACTACTATGAAAGTTTTTGACCTTTAACCAACTTTTTCCTGTGATTTTTACTAGTTTCTTCTTTTCATATAACTTTTTCTGCTCTTTTACCTGCATTTTTCATGGAAAATCTGATTATTTTCTCAATATTTGTATATTATACTACTATTTTTATATATATACTGCGCTGAAACCCGCATTTCCTGAACTACTATAAAAGTTTTTGATCTTTATCCGACTTTTTCCTGTGATTTTTACTAGTTTCTTCTTTTCATATAACTTTTTCTGCTCTTTTACCTACATTTTTCATGGAAAATCTGATTATTTTCTCAATATTTTTATATTATATATATATATATATATATACTGCGCTGAAACCCGCATTTCCTGAACTACTATGAAAGTTTTTGATCTTTAACCAACTTTTTCCTGTGATTTTTACTAGTTTCTTCTTTTCATATAACTTTTTCTGCTCTTTTACCTACTTTTTTCATGGAAAATCGGATTATTTTCTCAATATTTTTATATTTTACTGCTATTTTTATATATATACTGCGCTGAAACCCGCATTTCCTGAACTACTATAAAAGTTTTTGATCTTTAACCAACTTTTTCCTGTGATTTTTACTAGTTTCTTCTTTTCATATAACTTTTTCTGCTCTTTTACCTACTTTTTTCATGCAAAATCTGATTATTTTCTCAATATTTTTATATTATATATATATATATACTGCGCTGAAACCCGCATTTCCTGAACTACTATGAAAGTTTTTGAACTTTAACCAACTTTTTCCTGTGATTTTTACTAGTTTCTTCTTTTCATATAACTTTTTCTGCTCTTTTACCTACATTTTTCATGGAAAATCTGATTATTTTCTCAATATTTTTATATTATACTGCTATTTATATATATATACTGCGATGAAACCCGCATTTCCTGAACTACTATAAAAGTTTTTGATCTTTAACCAACTTTTTCCTGTGATTTTTACTAGTTTCTTCTTTTCATATAACTTTTTCTGCTCTTTTACCTAAATTTTTCATGGAAAATCTGATTATTTTCTCAATATTTTTATATTATACTGCTATTTTTATATATATACTGCGCTGAAACCCGCATTTCCTGAACTACTATGAAAGTTTTTGATCTTTAACCGACTTTTTCCTGTGATTTTTACTAGTTTCTTCTTTTCATATAACTTTTTCTGCTCTTTTACCTACATTTTTCATGGAAAATCTGATTATTTTCTCAATATTTTTATGTTATATATATATATATACTGCGCTGAAACCCGCATTTCCTGAACTAGTATGAAAGTTTTTGATCTTTAACCAACTTTTTCCTGTGATTTTTACTAGTTTCTTCTTTTCATATAACTTTTTCTGCTCTTTTACCTACTTTTTTCATGGAAAATCTGATTATATTCTCAATATTCTTATATTATATATATATATATATATACTGCGCTGAAACCCGCATTTCCTGAACTACTATGAAAGTTTTTGATCTTTAACCAACTTTATCCTGTGATTTTTACTAGTTTCTTCTTTTCATATAACTTTTTCTGCTCTTTTACCTACATTTTTCATGGAAAATCTGATTATTTTCTCAATATTTTGATATTATACTGCTATTTTTATATATATACTGCGCTGAAACCCGCATTTCCTGAACTACTATAAAAGTTTTTGATCTTTAACCAACTTTTTCCTGTGATTTTTACTAGTTTCTTCTTTTCATATAACTTTTTCTGCTCTTTTACCTAAATTTTTCATGGAAAATCTGATTATTTTCTCAATATTTTTATATTATACTGCTATTTTTATATATATACTGCGCTGAAACCCGCATTTCCTGAACTACTATGAAAGTTTTTGATCTTTAACCGACTTTTTCCTGTGATTTTTACTAGATTCTTCTTTTCATATAACTTTTTCTGCTCTTTTACCTACATTTTTCATGGAAAATCTGATTATTTTCTCAATATTTTTATGTTATATATATATATATACTGCGCTGAAACCCGCATTTCCTGAACTAGTATGAAAGTTTTTGATCTTTAACCAACTTTTTCCTGTGATTTTTACTAGTTTCTTCTTTTCATATAACTTTTTCTGCTCTTTTACCTACTTTTTTCATGGAAAATCTGATTATTTTCTCAATATTCTTATATTATATATATATATATATATACTGCGCTGAAACCCGCATTTCCTGAACTACTATGAAAGTTTTTGATCTTTAACCAACTTTATCCTGTGATTTTTTACTAGTTTCTTCTTTTCATATAACTTTTTCTGCTCTTTTACCTACATTTTTCATGGAAAATCTGATTTTTTTCTCAATATTTTTATATTATACTGCTATTTTTATATATATACTGCGCTGAAACCCGCATTTCCTGAACAACTATGAAAGTTTTTGATCTTTAACCAACTTTTTCCTGTGATTTTTACTAGTTTCTTCTTTTCATATAACTTTTTCTGCTTTTATACCTACTTTTTTCATGGAAAATCTGATTATTTTCTCAATATTTTTATATTATACTGCTATTTTTATATATATACTGCTCTGAAACCCGCATTTCCTGTACTACTATAAAAGTTTTTGATCTTTAACCAACTTTTTCCTGTGATTTTTACTAGTTTCTTCTTTTCATATAACTTTTTCTGCTCTTTTACCTACTTTTTTCATGGAAAATCTGATTATTTTCTCAATATTTTTATATTATACTGCTATTTTTATGTATATACTGCGCTGAAACCCGCATTTCCTGAACTACTATGAAAGTTTTTGATCTTTAACCAACTTTTTCCTGTGATTTTTACTAGTTTCTTCTGTTCATATAACTTTTTCTGCTCTTTTACCTACTTTTTTCATGGAAAATCTGATTATTTTCTCAATATTTTTATATTATATATATATATATATATATACTGCGCTGAAACCCGGATTTCCTGAACTACTATGAAAGTTTTTGATCTTTAACCAACTTTTTCCTGTGATTTTTACTAGTTTCTTCTTTTCATATAACTTTTTCTGCACTTTTACCTACATTTTTCATGGAAAATCTGATTATTTTCTAAATATTTTTATATTATACTGCTAATTTTATATATATACTGCGCTGAAACCCGCATTTCCTGAACTACTATAAAAGTTTTTGATCTTTAACCAACTTTTTCCTGTGATTTTTTCTAGTTTCTTCTTTTCATATAACTTTTTCTGCTCTTTTACCTACATTTTTCATGGAAAATCTGATTATTTTCTCAATATTTTTATATTATATATATATATATATACTGCGCTGAAACCCGCATTTCCTGAAGTACTATGAAATTTTTTGATCTTTAACCAACTTTTTCCTGTGATTTTTACTAGTTTCTTCTTTTCATATAACTTTTTCTGCTCTTTTACCTACATTTTTCATGGAAAATCTGATTATTTTCTCAATATTTTTATATTATACTGCTATTTTTATATATATACTGCGCTGAAACCCGCATTTCCTGAACTACTATGAATGTTTTTGATCTTTAACCAACTTTTTCCTGTGATTTTCACTAGTTTCTTCTTTTCATATAACTTTTTCTGCTCTTTTACCTACTTTTTTCATGGAAAATCTGATTATTTTCTCAATATTTTTATATTATACTGCTATTTTTATATATATACTGCGCTGAAACCCCGCATTTCCTGAACTACTATAAAAGTTTTTGATCTTTAACCAACTTTTTCCTGTGATTTTTACTAGTTTCTTCTTTTCATATAACTATTTCGGCTCTTTTACGTACATTTTTCATGGAAAATCTGATTATTTTCTCAATATTTATATAATATATTTATATATATATACTGCGCTGAAACCCGCATTTCCTGAACTACTATGAAAGTTTTTGATCTTTAACCAACTTTTTCCTGTGATTTTTACTAGTTTCTTCTTTTCATATAACTTTTTCTGCTCTTTTACCTACTTTTTTCATGGAAAATCTGATTATTTTCTCAATATTTTTATATTATACTGCTATTTTTATATATATACTGCGCTGAAACCCGCATTTCCTGAACTACTATAAACGTTTTTGATCTTTAACCAACTTTTTCCTGTGATTTTCACTAGTTTCTTCTTTTCATATAACTTTTTCTGCTCTTTTACCTACATTTTTTCATGGAAAATCTGATTATTTTCTCAATATTTTTATATTATACTGCTATTTTTATATATATACTGCGCTGAAACCCGCATTTCCTGAACTACTATGAAAGTTTTTGATCTTTAACCGACTTTTTCCTGTGATTTTTACTAGTTTCTTCTTTTCATATAACTTTTTCTGCTCTTTTACCTACATTTTTCATGGAAAATCTGATTATTTTCTCAATATTTTTATATTATATATATATATATATACTGCGCTGAAACCCGCATTTCCTGAACTACTATGAAAGTTTTTGATCTTTAACCCACTTTTTCCTGTGATTTTACTAGTTTCTTCTTTTCATATAACTTTTTCTGCTTTTATACCTACTTTTTTCATGGAAAATCTGATTATTTTCTCAATATTTTTATATTATACTGCTATTTTTATATATATACTGCGCTGAAACCCCCATTTCCTGAACTACTATGAAAGTTTTTGATCTTTAACCAACTTTTTCCTGTGATTTTGACTAGTTTCTTCTTTTCATATAACTTTTTCTGCTCTTTTACCTACATTTTTCATGGAAAATCTGATTATTTTCTCAATATTTTTATATTATACTGCTATTTTTATATATATACTGCGCTGAAACCCGCATTTCCTGAACTACTATGAACGTTTTTGATCTTTAACCAACTTTTTCCTGTGATTTTTACTAGTTTCTTCTTTTCATATAACTTTTTCTGCTCTCTTACCTACATTTTTCATGGAAAATCTGATTATTTTCTCAATATTTTTGTATTTCTGTCTCTATCTCGCATTTCCTGAACTACTATGAAAGTTTTTGATCTTTAACCAACTTTTTCCTGTGATTTTCACTAGTTTCTTCTTTTCATATAACTTTTTCTGCTTTTTTACCTACTTTTTTCATGGAAAATCTGATTATTTTCTCAATATTTTTATATTATACTGCTATTTTTATATATATACTGCGCTGAAACCCGCATTTCCTGAACTACTATAAAAGTTTTTGATCTTTAACCAACTTTTTCCTGTGATTTTTACTAGTTTCTTCTTTTCATATAACTATTTCGGCTCTTTTACCTACATTTTTCATGGAAAATCTGATTATTTTCTCAATATTTTTATATTATATATATATATATATATACTGCGCTGAAACCCGCATTTCCTGAACTACTATGAAAGTTTTTGATCTTTAACCCACTTTTTCCTGTGATTTTTACTAGTTTCTTCTTTTCATATAACTTTTTCTGCTTTTATACCTACTTTTTTCATGGAAAATCTGATTATTTTCTCAATATTTTTATATTATACTGCTATTTTTATATATATACTGCGCTGAAACCCGCATTTCCTGAACTACTATAAAAGTTTTTGATCTTTAACCAACTTTTTCCTGTGATTTTGACTAGTTTCTTCTTTTCATATAACTTTTTCTGCTCTTTTACCTACATTTTTCATGGAAAATCTGATTATTTTCTCAATATTTTTATATTATACTGCTATTTTTATATATATACTGCGGTGAAACCCGCATTTCCTGAACTACTATGAAAGTTTTTGATCTTTAACCAACTTTTTCCTGTGATTTTTACTAGTTTCTTCTGTTCATATAACTTTTTCTGCTCTTTTACCTACTTTTTTCATGGAAAATCTGATTATTTTCTCAATATTTTTATATTATATATATATATATATATATATATACTGCGCTGAAACCCGCATTTCCTGAACTACTATGAAAGTTTTTGATCTTTAACCAACTTTTTCCTGTGATTTTTACTAGTTTCTTCTTTTCATATAACTTTTTCTGCACTTTTACCTACATTTTTCATGGAAAATCTGATTATTTTCTAAATATTTTTATATTATACTGCTAATTTTATATATATACTGCGTTGAAACCCGCATTTCCTGAACTACTATAAAAGTTTTTGATCTTTAACCAACTTTTTCCTGTGATTTTTTCTAGTTTCTTCTTTTCATATAACTTTTTCTGCTCTTTTACCTACATTTTTCATGGAAAATCTGATTATTTTCTCAATATTTTTATATTATATATATATATATATACTGCGCTGAAACCCGCATTTCCTGAAGTACTATGAAAGTTTTTGATCTTTAACCAACTTTTTCCTGTGATTTTTACTAGTTTCTTCTTTTCATATAACTTTTTCTGCTCTTTTACCTACATTTTTCATGGAAAATCTGATTATTTTCTCAATATTTTTATATTATACTGCTATTTTTATATATATACTGCGCTGAAACCCGCATTTCCTGAACTACTATGAATGTTTTTGATCTTTAACCAACTTTTTCCTGTGATTTTCACTAGTTTCTTCTTTTCATATAACTTTTTCTGCTCTTTTACCTACTTTTTTCATGGAAAATCTGATTATTTTCTCAATATTTTTATATTATCCTGCCATTTTTATATATATACTGCGCTGAAACCCCGCATTTCCTGAACTACTATAAAAGTTTTTGATCTTTAACCAACTTTTTCCTGTGATTTTTACTAGTTTCTTCTTTTCATATAACTATTTCGGCTCTTTTACCTACATTTTTCATGGAAAATCTGATTATTTTCTCAATATTTCTATAATATATTTATATATATATATATACTGCGCTGAAACCCGCATTTCCTGAACTACTATGAAAGTTTTTGATCTTTAACCAACTTTTTCCTGTGATTTTTACTAGTTTCTTCTTTTCATATAACTTTTTTCTGCTCTTTTACCTACTTTTTTCATGGAAAATCTGATTATTTTCTCAATATTTTTATTTTATACTGCTATTTTTATATATATACTGCGCTGAAGCCCGCATTTCCTGAACTACTATAAAGGTTTTTTGATCTTTAACCAACTTTTTCCTGTGATTTTCACTAGTTTCTTCTTTTCATATAACTTTTTCTGCTCTTTTACCTACATTTTTTCATGGAAAATCTGATTATTTTCTCAATATTTTTATATTATACTGCTATTTTTATATATATACTGCGCTGAAACCCGCATTTCCTGAACTACTATGAAAGTTTTTGATCTTTAACCGACTTTTTCCTGTGATTTTTACTAGTTTCTTCTTTTCATATAACTTTTTCTGCTCTTTTACCTACATTTTTCATGGAAAATCTTTTTTCATGGAAAATCTGATTATTTTCTCAATATTTTTATATTATCCTGCCATTTTTATATATATACTGCGCTGAAACCCCGCATTTCCTGAACTACTATAAAAGTTTTTGATCTTTAACCAACTTTTTCCTGTGATTTTTACTAGTTTCTTCTTTTCATATAACTATTTCGGCTCTTTTACCTACATTTTTCATGGAAAATCTGATTATTTTCTCAATATTTCTATAATATATTTATATATATATATATACTGCGCTGAAACCCGCATTTCCTGAACTACTATGAAAGTTTTTGATCTTTAACCAACTTTTTCCTGTGATTTTTACTAGTTTCTTCTTTTCATATAACTTTTTCTGCTCTTTTACCTACTTTTTTCATGGAAAATCTGATTATTTTCTCAATATTTTTATTTTATACTGCTATTTTTATATATATACTGCGCTGAAGCCCGCATTTCCTGAACTACTATAAAGGTTTTTTGATCTTTAACCAACTTTTTCCTGTGATTTTCACTAGTTTCTTCTTTTCATATAACTTTTTCTGCTCTTTTACCTACATTTTTTCATGGAAAAATCTGATTATTTTCTCAATATTTTTATATTATACTGCTATTTTTATATATATACTGCGCTGAAACCCGCATTTCCTGAACTACTATGAAAGTTTTTGATCTTTAACCGACTTTTTCCTGTGATTTTTACTAGTTTCTTCTTTTCATATAACTTTTTCTGCTCTTTTACCTACATTTTTCATGGAAAATCTGATTATTTTCTCAATATTTTTATATTATACTGCTATTTTTATATATATACTGCGCTGAAACCCGCATTTCCTGAACCACTATGAAAGTTTTTGATCTTTAACCCACTTTTTCCTGTGATTTTTACTAGTTTCTTCTTTTCATATAACTTTTTCTGCTTTTATACCTACTTTTTTCATGGAAAAACTGATTATTTTCTCAATATTTTTATATTATACTGCTATTTTTATATATATACTGCGCTGAAACCCCCATTTCCTGAACTACTATGAAAGTTTTTGATCTTTAACCAACTTTTTCCTGTGATTTTGACTAGTTTCTTCTTTTCATATAACTTTTTCTGCTCTTTTACCTACATTTTTCATGGAAAATCTGATTATTTTCTCAATATTTTTATATTATACTGCTATTTTTATATATATACTGCGCTGAAACCCGCATTTCCTGAACTACTATGAAAGTTTTTGATCTTTAACCAACTTTTTCCTGTGATTTTTACTAGTTTCTTCTTTTCATATAACTTTTTCTGCTCTCTTACCTACATTTTTCATGGAAAATCTGATTATTTTCTCAATATTTTTGTATTTCTGTCTCTATCTCGCATTTCCTGAACTACTATGAAAGTTTTTGATCTTTAACCAACTTTTTCCTGTGATTTTCACTAGTTTCTTCTTTTCATATAACTTTTTCTGCTCTTTTACCTACTTTTTTCATGGAAAATCTGATTATTTTCTCAATATTTTTATATTATACTGCTATTTTTTTATATATACTGCGCTGAAACCCGCATTTCCTGAACTACTATGAAAGTTTTTGATCTTTAACCAACTTTTTCCTGCGATTTTTACTAGTTTCTTCTTTTCATACAACTTTTTCTGCTCTTTTACCTACATTTTTCATGGAAAATCTGATTATTTTCTCAATATTTTTATATTATAACTGCTATTTTTATATATATACTGCGCTGAAACCCGCATTTCCAGAACTACTATGAAAGTTTTTGATCTTTAACCAACTTTTTTCCTGTGATTTTTACTAGTTTCTTCTTTTCATATAACTTTTTCTGCTCTTTTACCTACATTTTTCATGGAAAATCTGATTATTTTCTCAATATTTTTATATTATATATATATATATACATATACTGCGCTGAAACCCGCATTTCCTGAACTACTATGAAAGTTTTTGATCTTTAACCCACTTTTTTCCTGTGATTTTTACTAGTTTCTTCTTTTCATATAACTTTTTCTGCTTTTATACCTACTTTTTTCATGGAAAATCTGATTATTTTCTCAATATTTTTATATTATACTGCTATTTTTATATATATACTGCGCTGAAACCCCCATTTCCTGAACTACTATGAAAGTTTTTGATCTTTAACCAACTTTTTCCTGTGATTTTGACTAGTTTCTTCTTTTCATATAACTTTTTCTGCTCTTTTACCTACATTTTTCATGGAAAATCTGATTATTTTCTCAATATTTTTATATTATACTGCTATTTTTATATATATACTGCGCTGAAACCCGCATTTCCTGAACTACTATGAACGTTTTGATCTTTAACCAACTTTTTCCTGTGATTTTTACTAGTTTCTTCTTTTCATATAACTTTTTCTGCTCTCTTACCTACATTTTTCATGGAAAATCTGATTATTTTCTCAATATTTCTATAATATATTTATATATATATATATACTGCGCTGAAACCCGCATTTCCTGAACTACTATGAAAGTTTTTGATCTTTAACCAACTTTTTCCTGTGATTTTTACTAGTTTCTTCTTTTCATATAACTTTTTCTGCTCTTTTACCTACTTTTTTCATGGAAAATCTGATTATTTTCTCAATATTTTTATTTTATACTGCTATTTTTATATATATACTGCGCTGAAACCCGCATTTCCCTGAACTACTATAAAGGTTTTTTGATCTTTAACCAACTTTTTCCTGTGATTTTCACTAGTTTCTTCTTTTCATATAACTTTTTCTGCTCTTTTACCTACATTTTTTCATGGAAAATCTGATTATTTTCTCAATATTTTTATATTATACTGCTATTTTTATATATATACTGCGCTGAAACCCGCATTTCCTGAACTACTATGAAAGTTTTTGATCTTTAACCGACTTTTTCCTGTGATTTTTACTAGTTTCTTCTTTTCATATAACTTTTTCTGCTCTTTTACCTACATTTTTCATGGAAAATCTGATTATTTTCTCAATATTTTTATATTATACTGCTATTTTTATATATATACTGCGCTGAAACCCGCATTTCCTGAACCACTATGAAAGTTTTTGATCTTTAACCCACTTTTTCCTGTGATTTTTACTAGTTTCTTCTTTTCATATAACTTTTTCTGCTTTTATACCTACTTTTTTCATGGAAAAACTGATTATTTTCTCAATATTTTTATATTATACTGCTATTTTTATATATATACTGCGCTGAAACCCGCATTTCCTGAACTACTATGAAAGTTTTTGATCTTTAACCAACTTTTTCCTGTGATTTTGACTAGTTTCTTCTTTTCATATAACTTTTTCTGCTCTTTTACCTACATTTTTCATGGAAAATCTGATTATTTTCTCAATATTTTTATATTATACTGCTATTTTTATATATATACTGCGCTGAAACCCGCATTTCCTGAACTACTATGAAAGTTTTTGATCTTTAACCAACTTTTTCCTGTGATTTTTACTAGTTTCTTCTTTTCATATAACTTTTTCTGCTCTCTTACCTACATTTTTCATGGAAAATCTGATTATTTTCTCAATATTTTTGTATTTCTGTCTCTATCTCGCATTTCCTGAACTACTATGAAAGTTTTTGATCTTTAACCAACTTTTTCCTGTGATTTTCACTAGTTTCTTCTTTTCATATAACTTTTTCTGCTCTTTTACCTACTTTTTTCATGGAAAATCTGATTATTTTCTCAATATTTTTATATTATACTGCTATTTTTTTATATATACTGCGCTGAAACCCGCATTTCCTGAACTACTATGAAAGTTTTTGATCTTTAACCAACTTTTTCCTGCGATTTTTACTAGTTTCTTCTTTTCATACAACTTTTTCTGCTCTTTTACCTACATTTTTCATGGAAAATCTGATTATTTTCTCAATATTTTTATATTATACTGCTATTTTTATATATATACTGCGCTGAAACCCGCATTTCCAGAACTACTATGAAAGTTTTTGATCTTTAACCAACTTTTTCCTGTGATTTTTACTAGTTTCTTCTTTTCATATAACTTTTTCTGCTCTTTTACCTACATTTTTCATGGAAAATCTGATTATTTTCTCAATATTTTTATATTATATATATATATATACATATACTGCGCTGAAACCCGCATTTCCTGAACTACTATGAAAGTTTTTGATCTTTAACCCACTTTTTCCTGTGATTTTTACTAGTTTCTTCTTTTCATATAACTTTTTCTGCTTTTATACCTACTTTTTTCATGGAAAATCTGATTATTTTCTCAATATTTTTATATTATACTGCTATTTTTATATATATACTGCGCTGAAACCCCCATTTCCTGAACTACTATGAAAGTTTTTGATCTTTAACCAACTTTTTCCTGTGATTTTGACTAGTTTCTTCTTTTCATATAACTTTTTCTGCTCTTTTACCTACATTTTTCATGGAAAATCTGATTATTTTCTCAATATTTTTATATTATACTGCTATTTTTATATATATACTGCGCTGAAACCCGCATTTCCTGAACTACTATGAACGTTTTTGATCTTTAACCAACTTTTTCCTGTGATTTTTACTAGTTTCTTCTTTTCATATAACTTTTTCTGCTCTCTTACCTACATTTTTCATGGAAAATCTGATTATTTTCTCAATATTTTTGTATTTCTGTCTCTATCTCGCATTTCCTGAACTACTATGAAAGTTTTTGATCTTTAACCAACTTTTTCCTGTGATTTTCACTAGTTTCTTCTTTTCATATAACTTTTTCTGCTCTTTTACCTACTTTTTTCATGGAAAATCTGATTATTTTCTCAATATTTTTATATTATACTGCTATTTTTATATATATACTGCGCTGAAACCCGCATTTCCTGAACTACTATAAAAGTTTTTGATCTTTAACCAACTTTTTCCTGTGATTTTTACTAGTTTCTTCTTTTCATATAACTATTTCGGCTCTTTTACCTACATTTTTCATGGAAAATCTGATTATTTTCTCAATATTTTTATGTTATATATATATATATATATATATACTGCGCTGAAACCCGCATTTCCTGAATTACTATGAAAGTTTTTGATCTTTAACCCACTTTTTCCTGTGATTTTTACTAGTTTCTTCTTTTCATATAACTTTTTCTGCTTTTATACCTACTTTTTTCATGGAAAATCTGATTATTTTCTCAATATTTTTATATTATACTGCTATTTTTATATATATACTGCGCTGAAACCCGCATTTCCTGAACTACTATAAAAGTTTTTGATCTTTAACCAACTTTTTCCTGTGATTTTGACTAGTTTCTTCTTTTCATATAACTTTTTCTGCTCTTTTACCTACATTTTTCATGGAAAATCTGATTATTTTCTCAATATTTTTATATTATACTGCTATTTTTATATATATACTGCGCTGAAACCCGCATTTCGTGAACTACTATGAAAGTTTTTGATCTTTAACCAACTTTTTCCTGTGATTTTTACTAGTTTCTTCTTTTCATATAACTTTTTCTGCTCTCTTACCTACATTTTTCATGGAAAATCTGATTATTTTCTCAATATTTTTGTATTATATATATATATATATATACTGCGCTGAAACCCGCATTTCCTGAACTACTATGAAAGTTGTTGATCTTTAACCTTCTTTTTCCTGTGATTTTTACTAGTTTCTTCTTTTCATATAACTTTTTCTGCTCTCTTACCTACATTTTTCATGGAAAATCTGATTATTTTCTCAATATTTTTGTATTATATATATATATATATATATAAACTGCGCTGAAACCCGCATTTCCTGAACTACTATGAAAGTTTTTGATCTTTAACCAACTTTTTCCTGTGATTTTTACTAGTTTCTTCTTTTCATATAAATTTTTCTGCTCTCTTACCTACATTTTTCATGGAAAATCTGATTATTTTCTCAATATTTTTGTATTATATATATATATATATATACTGCGCTGAAACCCGCATTTCCTGAACTACTATGAAAGTTTTTGATCTTTAACCAACTTTTTCCTGTGATTTTGACTAGTTTCTTCTTTTCATATAACTTTTTCTGCTCTTTTACCTACATTTTTCATGGAAAATCTGATTATTTTCTCAATATTTTTATATTATACTGCTATTTTTATATATAAACTGCGCTGAAACCCGCATTTCCTGAACTACTATGAAAGTTTTTGATCTTTAACCAACTTTTTCCTGTGATTTTTACTAGTTTCTTCTTTTCATATAACTTTTTTCTGCTCTCTTACCTACATTTTTCATGGAAA
>CAKAIZ010000397.1:0-33981 GCA_916610145.1 Eristalis arbustorum | reverse complement strand
TTATATGAAAAGAAGAAACTAGTAAAAATCACAGAAGATCAAAAAAGATCAAAAACTTTCATAGTAGTTTAGGAAATGCGGGTTTCAGCGCAGTATATATATAAAAATAGCAGTTTAATATAAAAATATTGAGAAAATAATCCGATTTTCCATGAAAAATGTAGGTAAAAGAGCAGAAAAAGTTATATGAAAAGAAGAAACTAGTAAAAATCACAGGAAAAAGTTGGTTAAAGATCAAAAACTTTCATAGTAGTTTAGGAAATGCGGGGTTCAGCGCAGTATATTAATAAAAATAGCAGTATAATATAAAAATATTGAGAAAATAATCAGATTTTCCATGAAAAATGTAGGTAAAAGAGCAGAAAAAGTTATATGAAAAGAAGAAACTAGTAAAAATCACAGGAAAAAGTTGGTTAAAGATCAAAAACTTTCATAGTAGTTTAGGAAATGCGGGTTTCAGCGCATTATATATATAAAAGTAGCAGTATAATATAAAAATATTGAGAAAATAATCAGATTTTCCATGAAAAATGTAGGTAAAAGAGCAGAAAAAGTTATATGAAAAGAAGAAACTAGTAAAAATCACAGGAAAAAGTTGGTTAACGATCAAAAACTTTCATAGTAGTTTAGGAAATGCGGGTTTCAGCGCGGTATATATATAAAAATAGCAGTATAATATAAAAATATTGAGAAAATAATCAGATTTTCCATGAAAAATGTAGGTAAAAGAGCAGAAAAAGTTATATGAAAAGAAGAGACTAGTAAAAATCACACGAAAAAGTTGGTTAAAGATCAAAAACTTTCATAGTTGTTTAGGAAATGCGGGTTTCAGCGCAGTATATATATATATATAATATAAAAATATTGAGAAAATAATCAGATTTTCCATGAAAAATTTAGGTAAAAGAGCACAAAAAGTTATATGAAAGGAAGAAACTAGTAAAAATGACAGGAAAAAGTTGGTTAAAGATCAAAAACTTTCATAGTAGTTTAGGAAATGCGGGTTTCAGCGCATTATATATATAAAAGTAGCAGTATAATATAAAAATATTGAGAATATAATCAGATTTTCCATGAAAAATGTAGGTAAAAGAGCAGAAAAAGTTATATGAAAAGAAGGAACTAGTAAAAATCACAGGAAAAAGTTGGTTAAAGATCAAAAACTTTCATAGTAGTTTAGGAAATGCGGGTTTCAGCGCAGTATATATATATATATAATATATAAAAATATTGAGAAAATAATCAGATTTTCCATGAAAAATGTAGGTAAAATAGCAGAAAAAGTTATATGAAAAGAAGAAACTAGTAAAAATCACAGGAAAAAGTTGGTTAAAAATCAAAAACTTTCATAGTAGTTTAGGAAATGCGGGTTTCAGCGCAGTATGTATATAAAAATAGCAAAAATATTGAGAAAATAATCAGATTTTCCATGAAAAATGTAGGTAAAAGAGCAGAAAAAGTTATATGAAAAGAAGAAACTAGTAAAAATCACAGGAAAAAGTTGGTTAAAGATCAAAAACTTTCATAGTAGTTTAGGAAATGCGGGTTTCAGCGCAGTATATATATAAACATAGCAAAAATATTGAGAAAATAATCAGATTTTCCATGAAAAATTTAGGTAAAAGAGCAGAAAAAGTTATATGAAAAGAAGAAACTAGTAAAAATCACAGGAAAAAGTTGCTTAAAGATCAAAAACTTTCATAGTAGTTTAGGAAATGCGGGTTTCAGCGCAGTATATATATATATATATATTTATATATATATATATATATATATATATATATATAGATATATATATATATATATATAATATAAAAATATTGAGAAAATAATCAGATTTTCCATGAAAAATGTAGGTAAAAGAGCAGAAAAAGTTATATGAAAAGAAGAAACTAGTAAAAATCACAGGAAAAAGTTGGTTAAAGATCAAAAACTTTCATAGTAGTTTAGGAAATGCGGGTTTCAGCGCAGTATATATATATATAATATATAAAAATATTGAGAAAATAATCAGATTTTTCATGACAAATGTAGGTAAAAGAGCAGAAAAAGTTATATGAAAAGAAGAAACTAGTAAAAATCACAGGAAAAAGTTGGTTAAAGATCAAAAACTTTCATAGTAGTTTAGGAAATGCGGGTTTCAGCGCAGTATATATATAAAAATTGCAAAAATATTGAGAAAATAATCAGATTTTCCATGAAAAAAGTAGGTAAAAGAGCAGAAAAAGTTATATGAAAAGAAGAAACTAGTAAAAATCACAGGAAAAAGTTGGTTAAAGATCAAAAACTTTCATAGTAGTTTAGGAAATGCGAGTTTCAGCGCAGTATATATATAAACATAGCAGTTTATTATAAAAATATTGAGAAAATAATCAGATTTTCCATGAAAAAAAGTAGGTAAAAGAGCAGAAAAAGTTATATGAAAAGAAGAAACTAGTAAAAATCACAGGAAAAAGTTGGTTAAAGATCAAAAACTTTCATAGTAGTTTAGGAAATGCGGGTTTCAGCGCAGTATATATATATATATAATATAAAAATATTGAGAAAATAATCAGATTTTCCATGAAAAATGTAGGTAAAAGAGCAGAAAAAGTTATATGAAAAGAAGAAACTAGTAAAAATCACAGGAAAAAGTTGGTTAAAGATCAAAAACTTTCATAGTAGTTTAGGAAATGCGGGTTTCAGCGCAATATATATATATATATATATATATATATATATATAATATAAAAATACTGAGAAATAATCAGATTTTCCATGAAAAATGTAGGTAAAAGAGCAGAAAAAGTTATATGAAAAGAAGAAACTAGTAAAAATCACAGGAAAAAGTTGGTTAAAGATCAAAAACTTTCATAGTAGTTTAGGAAATGCGGGGTTCAGCGCGGTATATATATATAAAAATAGCAGTATAATATAAAAATATTGAGAAAATAATCAGATTTTCCATGAAAAATGTAGGTAAAAGAGCAGAAAAAGTTATATGAAAAGAAGAAACTAGTAAAAATCACAGGAAAAAGTTGGTTAAAGATCAAAAACTTTCATAGGAGCTTAGGAAATGCGGGTTTCAGCGCAGTATATATATATATAATATAAAAATATTGAGAAAATAATCAGATTTTCCATGAAAAATGTAGGTAAAAGAGCAGAAAAAGTTATATGAAAAGAAGAAACTAGTAAAAAATACAGGAAAAAGTTGGTTAAAGATCAAAAACTTTCATAGTAGTTTAGGAATTGCGGGTTTCAGCGCAGTATATATATAAAAATAGCAGTATAATATAAAAATATTGAGAAAATAATCAGATTTTCCATGAAAAATGTAGGTAAAAGAGCAGAAAAAGTTATATGAAAAGAAGAAACTAGTAAAAATCACAGGAAAAAGTTGGTTAAAGATCAAAAACTTTCATAGTAGTTTAGGAAATGCGGGTTTCAGGGGAGTATATATATATATAGCAGTATAATATAAAAATATTGAGAAAAAAAAGCAGATTGTAAATGAAAAATGTAGGTAGAAGAGCAGAAAAAGGTATATGAAAAGAAGAAACTAGTAAAAATCACAGGAAAAAGTAAGTTAAAGATCAAAAACTTTCATAGTTGTTTAGGAAATGCGGGTTTCAGCGCAGTATATATATATATAATATAAAAATATTGAGAAAATAATCAGATTTTCCATGAAAAATTTAGGTAAAAGAGCAGAAAAAGTTATATGAAAGGAAGAAACTAGCAAAAATCACAGGAAAAAGTTGGTTAAAGATCAAAAACTTTCATAGTAGTTTAGGAAATGCGGGTTTCAGCGCATTATATATATAAAAATAGCAGTATAATATAAAAATATTGAGAAAATAATCAGATTTTCCATGAAAAATGTAGGTAAAAGAGCAGAAAAAGTTATATGAAAAGAAGAAACTAGTAAAAATCACAGGAAAAAGTTGGTTAAAGATCAAAAACTTTCATAGTAGTTTTGGAAATGCGGGTTTCAGCGCAGTCTATATATATATAATATATAAAAATATTGAGAAAATAATCAGATTTTCCATGAAAAATGTAGGTAAAAGAGCAGAAAAATTTATATGAAAAGAACAAACTAGTAAAAATCACAGGAAAAAGTTGGTAAAAGATCAAAAACTTTCATAGTAGTTTAGGAAATGCGGGTTTCAGCGCAGTATGTATATAAAAATAGCAAAAATATTGAGAAAATAATCAGATTTTCCATGAAAAATGTAGGTAAAAGAGCAGAAAAAGTTATATGAAAAGAAGAAACTAGTAAAAATCACAGGAAAAAGTTGGTTAAAGATCAAAAACTTTCATAGTAGTTTAGGAAATGCGGGTTTCAGCGCAGTATATATATAAAAATAGCAAAAAAAATGTAGGTAAAAGAGCAGAAAAAAGTTATATGAAAAGAAGAAACTAGTAAAAATCACAGGAAAAAGTTGGTTAAAGATCAAAAACTTTCATAGTAGTTTAGGAAATGCGGGTTTCAGCGCAGTATATATATAAAAATTGCAAAAATATGAGAAAAAAATCAGATTTTCCATGAAAAAAAGTAGGTAAAAGAGCAGAAAAAGTTATATGAAAAGAAGAAACTAGTAAAAATCACAGGAAAAAGTTGGTTAAAGATCAAAAACTTTCATAGTAGTTTAGGAAATGCGGGTTTCAGCGCAGTATATATATAAAAATAGCAAAAATATTGAGAAAATAATCAGATTTTTCATGACAAATGTAGGTAAAAGAGCAGAAAAAGTTATATGAAGAAGAAGAAACTAGTAAAAATCACAGGAAAAAGTTGGTTAAAGATCAAAAACTTTCATAGTAGTTTAGGAAATGCGGGTTTCAGCGCAGTATATATATAAAAATTGCAAAAATATTGAGAAAATAATCAGATTTTCCATGAAAAAAGTAGGTAAAAGTGCAGAAAAAGTTATATGAAATGAAGAAACTAGTAAAAATCACAGGAAAAAGTTGGTCAAAGATCAAAAACTTTCATAGTAGTTTAGGAAATGCGGGTTTCAGCGCAGTATATATATATATATATATATGTATATATATAATATAAAAATATTGAGAAAATAATCAGATTTTCCATGAAAAATGTAGGTAAAAGAGCAGAAAAAGTTATATGAAAAGAAGAAACTAGTAAAAATCACAGGGAAAAAGTTGGTTAAAGATCAAAAACTTTCATAGTAGTTTAGGAAATGCGGGTTTCAGCGCAGTATATATATATATATAATATAAAAATATTGAGAAAATAATCAGATTTTCCATGAAAAAAGTAGGTAAAAGAGCAGAAAAAGTTATATGAAAAGAAGAAACTAGTAAAAATCACAGGAAAAAGTTGGTTAAAGATCAAAAACTTTCATAGTAGTTTAGGAAATGGCGGGTTTCAGCGCAATATATATATATATATAATATAAAAATATTGAGAAAATAATCAGATTTTCCATGAAAAATTTAGGTAAAAGAGCAGAAAAAGTTATATGAAAAGAAGAAACTAGTAAAAATCACAGGAAAAAGTTGGTTAAAGATCAAAAACTTTCATAGTAGTTTAGGAAATGCGGGTTTCAGCACAGTATATATATAAAAGTAGCAAAAATATTGAGAAAATAATCAGATTTTCCATGAAAAATGTAGTTAAAAGAGCAGAAAAAGTTATATGAAAAGAAGAAACTAGTAAAAATCACAGGAAAAAGTTGGTTAACGATCAAAAACTTTCATAGTATTTTAGGAAATGCGGGTTCCAGCGCAGTATATATATAAAAATAGCAGTTATAATATAAAAATATTGAGAAAATAATCAGATTTTCCATGAAAAATGTTGGGTAAAAGAGCAGAAAAAGTTATATGAAAAGAAGAAACTAGTAAAAATCACAGGAAAAAGTTGGTTAACGATCAAAAACTTTCATAGTAGTTTAGGAAATGCGGGTTTTCAGCGGCGGTAATATATATAAAAATAGCAGTATAATATAAAAATATTGAGAAAATAATCAGATTTTCCATGAAAAATGTAGGTTAAAAGAGCAGAAAAAGTTATATGAAAAGAAGAAACTAGTAAAAATCACAGGAAAAAGTTGGTTTAAAGATCAAAAACTTTCATAGTAGTTTAGGAAATGCGGGTTTCAGCGCATTATTTATTTGAGAAAATAATTTATTGAGAAAAATAATCAGATTTTCCATGAAAAATGTAGGTAAAAGAGCAGAAAAAGTTATATGAAAAGAAGAAACTAGTAAAAATCACAGGAAAAAAGTTGGTTAAAGATCAAAAACTTTCATAGTAGTTTAGGAAATGCGGGTTTCAGCGCAGTATATATATATATAATATATAAAAATATTGAGAAAATAATCAGATTTTCCATGACAAATGTAGGTAAAAGAGCAGAAAAAAGTTATATGAAAAGAAGAAACTAGTAAAAATCACAGGAAAAAGTTGTTTTAAAGATCAAAAACTTTCATAGTAGTTTAGGAAATGCGGGTTTCAGCGCAGTATATATATAAAAATAGCAAAAATATTGAGAAAATAATCAGATTTTCCATGAAAAATGTAGGTAAAAGAGCAGAAAAAGTTATATGAAAAGAAGAAACTAGTAAAAATCACAGGAAAAAGTTTGTTAAAGATCAAAAACTTTCATAGTAGCTTAGGAAATGCGAGTTTCAGCGCAGTATATATATAAAAATAGCAGTTTATTATAAAAATATTGAGAAAATAATCAGATTTTTCATGAAAAAAGTAGGGTAAAAGAGCAGAAAAAGTTATATGAAAAAGAGAGAAACTAGTAAAAATCACAGGAAAAAGTTGGTTAAAGATCAAAAACTTTCATAGTAGTTTAGGAAATGCGGATTTCAGCGCAGTATATATATATATATAATATAAAAATATTGAGAAAATAATCAGATTTTCCATGAAAAATGTAGGTAAAAGAGCAGAAAAAGTTATATGAAAAGAAGAAACTAGTAAAAATCACAGGAAAAAGTTGGTTAAAGATCAAAAACTTTCATAGTAGTTTAAGAAATGCGGGTTTCAGCGCAATATATATAAATATATAATATAAAAATATTGAGAAAATAATCAGATTTTCCATGAAAAATGTAGGTAAAAGAGCAGAAAAAGTTATATGAAAAGAAGAAACTAGTAAAAATCACAGGAAAAAGTTGGTTTTAAAGATCAAAAACTTTCATAGTAGTTTAGGAAATGCGGGTTTCAGCACAGTATATATATAAATATAGCAAAAATATTGAGAAAATAATCAGATTTTTCCATGAAAAATGTAGGTAAAAGAGCAGAAAAAGTTATATGAAAAGAAGAAACTAGTAAAAATCACAGGAAAAAGTTGGTTAACGATCAAAAACTTTCATAGTAGTTTAGGAAATGCGGGTTCCAGCGCAGTATATATATATAAAAATAGCAGTATAATATAAAAATATTGAGAAAATAATCAGATTTTCCATGAAAAATGTAGGTAAAAGAGCAGAAAAAGTTATATGAAAAGAAGAAACTAGTAAAAATCACAGGAAAAAGTTGGTTAAAGATCAAAAACTTTCATAGTAGTTTAGGAAATGCGGGTTTCAGCGCAGTATATATATATATAATATATAAAAATATTGAGAAAATAATCAGATTTTCCATGACAAATGTAGGTAAAAGAGCAGAAAAAGTTATATGAAAAGAAGAAACTAGTAAAAATCACAGGAAAAAGTTGTTTAAAGATCAAAAACTTTCATAGTAGTTTAGGAAATGCGGGTTTCAGCGCAGTATATATATAAAAATAGCAAAAATATTGAGAAAATAATCAGATTTTCCATGAAAAATGTAGGTAAAAGAGCAGAAAAAGTTATATGAAAAGAAGAAACTAGTAAAAATCACAGGAAAAAGTTTGTTAAAGATCAAAAACTTTCATAGTAGGTCAGGAAATGCGAGTTTCAGCGCAGTATATATATATAAAGTAGGTATAAAATTTCAGCGCAGTATATATATAAAAATAGCAGTTTATTATAAAAATATTGAGAAAATAATCAGATTTTTCATGAAAAAAGTAGGTAAAAGAGCAGAAAAAGTTATATGAAAAGAAGAAACTAGTAAAAATCACAGGAAAAAGTTGGTTAAAGATCAAAAACTTTCATAGTAGTTTAGGAAATGCGGGTTTCAGCGCAGTATATATATATATATAATATAAAAATATTGAGAAAATAATCAGATTTTCCATGAAAAATGTAGGTAAAAGAGCAGAAAAAGTTATATGAAAAGAAGAAACTAGTAAAAATCACAGGAAAAAGTTGGTTAAAGATCAAAAACTTTCATAGTAGTTTAGGAAATGCGGGTTTCAGCACAGTATATATATAAATATAGCAAAAATATTGAGAAAATAATCAGATTTTCCATGAAAAATGTAGGTAAAAGAGCAGAAAAAGTTATATGAAAAGAAGAAACTAGTAAAAACCACAGGAAAAAGTTGGTTAACGATCAAAAACTTTCATAGTAGTTTAGGAAATGCGGGTTCCAGCGCAGTATATATATAAAAATAGCAGTATAATATAAAAATATTGAGAAAATAATCAGATTTTCCATGAAAAATGTAGGTAAAAGAGCAGAAAAAGTTATATGAAAAGAAGAAACTAGTAAAAATCACAGGAAAAAGTTGGTTAACGATCAAAAACTTTCATAGTAGTTTAGGAAATGCGGGTTTCAGCGCGGTATATATATAAAAATAGCAGTATAATATAAAAATATTGAGAAAATAATCAGATTTTCCATGAAAAATGTAGGTAAAAGAGCAGAAAAAGTTATATAAAAAGAAGAAACTAGTAAAAATCACAGGAAAAAGTTGGTTAAAGATCAAAAACTTTCATAGTAGTTTAGGAAATGCGGGTTTCAGCGCATTATTTTTTTGAGAAAATAATTTATTGAGAAAATAATCAGATTTTCCATGAAAAATGTAGGTAAAAGAGCAGAAAAAGTTATATGAAAAGAAGAAACTAGTAAAAATCACAGGAAAAAGTTGGTTAAAGATCAAAAACTTTCATAGTAGTTTAGGAAATGCGGGTTTCAGCACAGTATATATATAAAAGTAGCAAAAATATTGAGAAAATAATCAGATTTTCCATGAAAAATGTAGTTAAAAGAGCAGAAAAAGTTATATGAAAAGAAGAAACTAGTAAAAATCACAGGAAAAAGTTGGTTAACGATCAAAAACTTTCATAGTATTTTAGGAAATGCGGGTTCCAGCGCAGTATATATATAAAAATAGCAGTATAATATAAAAATATTGAGAAAATAATCAGATTTTCCATGAAAAATGTTGGTAAAAGAGCAGAAAAAGTTATATGAAAAGAAGAAACTAGTAAAAATCACAGGAAAAAGTTGGTTAACGATCAAAAACTTTCATAGTAGTTTAGGAAATGCGGGTTTCAGCGCGGTATATATATAAAAATAGCAGTATAATATAAAAATATTGAGAAAATAATCAGATTTTCCATGAAAAATGTAGGTAAAAGAGCAGAAAAAGTTATATGAAAAGAAGAAACTAGTAAAAATCACAGGAAAAAGTTGGTTAAAGATCAAAAACTTTCATAGTAGTTTAGGAAATGCGGGTTTCAGCGCATTATTTTTTTGAGAAAATAATTTATTGAGAAAATAATCAGATTTTCCATGAAAAATGTAGGTAAAAGAGCAGAAAAAGTTATATGAAAAGAAGAAACTAGTAAAAATCACAGGAAAAAGTTGGTTAAAGATCAAAAACTTTCATAGTAGTTTAGGAAATGCGGGTTTCAGCGCAGTATATATATATATAATATATAAAAATATTGAGAAAATAATCAGATTTTCCATGACAAATGTAGGTAAAAGAGCAGAAAAAGTTATATGAAAAGAAGAAACTAGTAAAAATCACAGGAAAAAGTTGTTTAAAGATCAAAAACTTTCATAGTAGTTTAGGAAATGCGGGTTTCAGCGCAGTATATATATAAAAATAGCAAAAATATTGAGAAAATAATCAGATTTTCCATGAAAAATGTAGGTAAAAGAGCAGAAAAAGTTATATGAAAAGAAGAAACTAGTAAAAATCACAGGAAAAAGTTGGTTAAAGATCAAAAACTTTCATAGTAGTTTAGGAAATGCGGGTTTCAGCGCAGTATATATATATATATAATATAAAAATATTGAGAAAATAATCAGATTTTTCATGAAAAAAGTAGGTAAAAGAGCAGAAAAAGTTATATGAAAAGAAGAAACTAGTAAAAATCACAGGAAAAAGTTGGTTAAAGATCAAAAACTTTCATAGTAGTTTAGGAAATGCGGGTTTCAGCGCAGTATATATATATATATAATATAAAAATATTGAGAAAATAATCAGATTTTCCATGAAAAATGTAGGTAAAAGAGCAGAAAAAGTTATATGAAAAGAAGAAACTAGTAAAAATCACAGGAAAAAGTTGGTTAAAGATCAAAAACTTTCATAGTAGTTTAGGAAATGCGGGTTTCAGCGCAATATATATATATATATAATATAAAAATATTGAGAAAATAATCAGATTTTCCATGAAAAATGTAGGTAAAAGAGCAGAAAAAGTTATATGAAAAGAAGAAACTAGTAAAAATCACAGGAAAAAGTTGGTTAAAGATCAAAAACTTTCATAGTAGTTTAGGAAATGCGGGTTTCAGCACAGTATATATATAAATATAGCAAAAATATTGAGAAAATAATCAGATTTTCCATGAAAAATGTAGGTAAAAGAGCAGAAAAAGTTATATGAAAAGAAGAAACTAGTAAAAACCACAGGAAAAAGTTGGTTAACGATCAAAAACTTTCATAGTAGTTTAGGAAATGCGGGTTCCAGCGCAGTATATATATAAAAATAGCAGTATAATATAAAAATATTGAGAAAATAATCAGATTTTCCATGAAAAATGTAGGTAAAAGAGCAGAAAAAGTTATATGAAAAGAAGAAACTAGTAAAAATCACAGGAAAAAGTTGGTTAAAGATCAAAAACTTTCATAGTAGTTTAGGAAATGCGGGTTTCAGCGCAGTATATATATATATAATATATAAAAATATTGAGAAAATAATCAGATTTTCCATGACAAATGTAGGTAAAAGAGCAGAAAAAGTTATATGAAAAGAAGAAACTAGTAAAAATCACAGGAAAAAGTTGTTTAAAGATCAAAAACTTTCATAGTAGTTTAGGAAATGCGGGTTTCAGCGCAGTATATATATAAAAATAGCAAAAATATTGAGAAAATAATCAGATTTTCCATGAAAAATGTAGGTAAAAGAGCAGAAAAAGTTATATGAAAAGAAGAAACTAGTAAAAATCACAGGAAAAAGTTTGTTAAAGATCAAAAACTTTCATAGTAGCTTAGGAAATGCGAGTTTTAGCGAGCTTAAAATAGCAGTTTATTATAAAAATATTGAGAAAATAATCAGATTTTTCATGAAAAAAGTAGGTAAAAGAGCAGAAAAAGTTATATGAAAAGAAGAAACTAGTAAAAATCACAGGAAAAAGTTGGTTAAAGATCAAAAACTTTCATAGTAGTTTAGGAAATGCGGGTTTCAGCGCAGTATATATATATATATAATATAAAAATATTGAGAAAATAATCAGATTTTCCATGAAAAATGTAGGTAAAAGAGCAGAAAAAGTTATATGAAAAGAAGAAACTAGTAAAAATCACAGGAAAAAGTTGGTTAAAGATCAAAAACTTTCATAGTAGTTTAGGAAATGCGGGTTTCAGCACAGTATATATATAAATATAGCAAAAATATTGAGAAAATAATCAGATTTTCCATGAAAAATGTAGGTAAAAGAGCAGAAAAAGTTATATGAAAAGAAGAAACTAGTAAAAACCACAGGAAAAAGTGGGTTAACGATCAAAAACTTTCATAGTAGTTTAGGAAATGCGGGTTCCAGCGCAGTATATATATAAAAATAGCAGTATAATATAAAAATATTGAGAAAATAATCAGATTTTCCATGAAAAATGTAGGTAAAAGAGCAGAAAAAGTTATATGAAAAGAAGAAACTAGTAAAAATCACAGGAAAAAGTTGGTTAACGATCAAAAACGTTCATAGTAGTTTAGGAAATGCGGGTTTCAGCGCGGTATATATATAAAAATAGCAGTATAATATAAAAATATTGAGAAAATAATCAGATTTTCCATGAAAAATGTAGGTAAAAGAGCAGAAAAAGTTATATAAAAAGAAGAAACTAGTAAAAATCACAGGAAAAAGTTGGTTAAAGATCAAAAACTTTCATAGTAGTTTAGGAAATGCGGGTTTCAGCGCAGTATATATATACATAATATAAAAATATTGAGAAAATAATCAGATTTTCCATGAAAAATGTAGGTAAAAGAGCAGAAAAAGATATATGAAAAGAAGAAACTAGTAAAAATCACAGGAAAAAGTTGGTTAAAGATCAAAAACTTTCATAGTAGTTTAGGAAATGCGGGTTTCAGCGCAGTATATATATATATAATATATAAAAATATTGAGAAAATAATCAGATTTTCCATGAAAAATGTAGGTAAAAGAGCAGAAAAAGTTATATGAAAAAAAGAAACTAGTAAAAATCACAGGAAAAAGTTGGTTAAAGATCAAAAACTTTCATAGTAGTTTAGGAAATGCGGGTTTCAGCGCATTATATATATAAAAATAGCAGTATAATAGAAAAATATTGAGAAAATAATCAGATTTTGCATGAAAAATGTAGGTAAAAGAGCAGAAAAAGTTATATGAAAAGAAGAAACTAGTAAAAATCACAGGAAAAAGTTGGTTAAAGATCAAAAACTTTCATAGTAGTTTAGGAAATGCGGGTTTCAGCGCAGTATATATATATATAGCAGTATAATATAAAAATATTAAGAAAATAAGCAGATTTTAAATGAAAAATGTAGGTAAAAGAGCAGAAAAAGTTATATGAAAAGAAGAAACTAGTAAGAATCACAGGAAAAAGTAGGTTAAAGATCAAAAACTTTCATAGTTGTTTAGGAAATGCGGGTTTCAGCGCAGTATATATATATATATAATATAAAACTATTGAGAAAATAATCAGATTTTCCATGAAAAATTTAGGTAAAAGAGCAGAAAAAGTTATATGAAAGGAAGAAACTAGTAAAAATCACAGGAAAAAGTTGGTTAAAGATCAAAAACTTTCATAGTAGTTTAGGAAATGCGGGTTTCAGCGCATTATATATATAAAAATAGCACTATAATATAAAAATATTGAGAAAATAATCAGATTTTCCGTGAAAAATGTAGGTAAAAGAGCAGAAAAAGATATATGAAAAGAAGAAACTAGTAAAAATCACAGGAAAAAGTTGGTTAAAGATCAAAAACTTTCATAGTAGTTTAGGAAATGCGGGTTTCAGCGCAGTATATATATATATAGATATATATATATAATATAAAAATATTGAGAAAATAATCAGATTTTCCATGAAAAATGTAGGTAAAAGAGCAGAAAAAGTTATATGAAAAGAAGAAACTAGTAAAAATCACAGGAAAAAGTTGGTTAAAGATCAAAAACTTTCATAGTAGTTTAGGAAATGCGGGTTTCAGCGCAGTATATATATATATATAATATAAAAATATTGAGAAAATAATCAG
Source organism: Eristalis arbustorum (assembly GCA_916610145.1). Classification (NCBI taxonomy): domain Eukaryota; kingdom Metazoa; phylum Arthropoda; class Insecta; order Diptera; family Syrphidae; genus Eristalis; species Eristalis arbustorum. The sequence continues at coordinate 20,390 of CAKAIZ010000397.1, read as the reverse complement.
ATTTTCCATGAAAAATGTAGGTAAAAGAGCAGAAAAAGTTATATGAAAAGAAGAAACTAGTAAAAATCACAGGAAAAAGTTGGTTAAAGATCAAAAACTTTCATAGTAGTTTAGGAAATGCGGGTTTCAGCGCAGTATATATATATATAATATATAAAAATGTTGAGAAAATAATCAGATTTTCCATGACAAATGTAGGTAAAAGAGCAGAAAAAGTTATATGAAAAGAAGAAACTAGTAAAAATCACAGGAAACAGTTGGTTACATATCAAAAACTTTCATAGTAGTTTAGGAAATGCGGGTTTCAGCGCAGTATATATATATATATAATATAAAAATATTGAGAAAATAATCAGATTTTCCATGAAAAATGTAGGTAAAAGAGCAGAAAAAAGTTATATGAAAAGAAGAAACTAGTAAAAATCACAGGAAAAAGTTGGTTAAAGATCAAAATCTTTCATAGTAGTTTAGGAAATGCGGGTTTCAGCGCAGTATATATATATATAATATAAAAATATTGAGAAAATAATCAGATTTTCCATAAAAAAAGTAGGTAAAAGAGCAAAAAAAGTTATATGAAAAGAAGAAACTAGTAAAAATCACAGGAAAAAGTTGGTTAAAGATCAAAAACTTTCATAGTAGTTTAGGAAATCCGGGTTTCAGCGCAGTATATATATATATATATATAATATAAAAATATTGAGAAAATATTTAGATTTTCCATGAAAAATGTAGGTAAAAGAGCAGAAAAAGTTATATGAAAAGAAGAAACTAGTAAAAATCACAGGAAAAAGATGGTTAAAGATCAAAAACTTTCATAGTAGTTTAGGAAATGCGGGTTTCAGCGCAGTATATATAAAAAAATAGCAGTATAATATAAAAATATTGAGAAAATAATCAGATTTGCCATGAAAAATGTAGGTAAAAGAGCAGAAAAAGTTATATGAAAAGAAGAAACTAGTAAAAATCACAGGAAAAAGTTGGTTAAAGATCAAAAACTTTCATAGTAGTTTAGGAAATGCGGGTTTCAGTATATATATAAAAATAGCAGTATAATATAAAAATATTGAGAAAATAATCAGATTTTCCATGAAAAATGTAGGTAAAAGAGCAGAAAAAGTTATATGAAAAGAATAAACTAGTAAAAATCGCAGGAAAAAGTTGGTTAAAGATCAAAAACTTTCATAGTAGTATACCAAATGCGGGTTTCAGCGCAGTATATATATATATATAATATAAAAATATTGAGAAAATAATCAGATTTTCCATGAAAAATGTAGGTAAAAGAGCAGAAAAAGTTATATGAAAAGAAGAAACTAGTAAAAATCACAGGAAAAAGTTGGTTAAAGATCAAAAACTTTCATAGTAGCTTAGGAAATGCGGGTTTCAGCGCAGTATATATATATATAATATAAAAATATTGAGAAAATAATCAGATTTTCCATGAAAAATGTAGGTAAAAGAGCAGAAAAAGTTATATGAAAAGAAGAAACTAGAAAAAATCACAGGAAAAAGTTGGTTAAAGATCAAAAACTTTCATAGTAGTTTAGGAAATGCGGGTTTCAGCGCAGAATATATATAAAAATAGCAGTATAATATAAAAATATTGAGAAAATAATCAGATTTTCCATGAAAAATGTAGGTAAAAGAGCAGAAAAAGTTATATGAAAAGAAGAAACTAGTAAAAATCACAGGAAAAAGTTGGTTAAAGATCAAAAACTTTCATAGTAGTTTAGGAAATGCGGGTTTCAGCGCAGTATATATATAAAAATAGCAGTATAATATAAAAATATTGAGAAAATAATCAGATTTTCCATGAAAAATGTAGGTAAAAGAGCAGAAAAAGTTATATGAAAAGAATAAACTAGTAAAAATCACAGGAAAAAGTTGGTTAAAGATCAAAAACTTTCATAGTAGTTTAGGAAATGCGGGTTTCAGCGCAGTATATATTTAAAAATAGCAAAAATATTGAGAAAATAATCATATTTTCCATGAAAAAAGTAGGTAAAAGAGCAGAAAAAGTTATATGAAAAGAAGAAACTAGTAAAAATCACAGGAAAAAGTTGGTTAAAGATCAAAAACTTTCATAGTAGTTTAGGAAATGCGGGTTTCAGCGCAGTATATATATAAAACTAGCAGTATAATATAAAAATATTGAGAAAATAATCAGATTTTCCATGAAAAATGTAGGTAAAAGAGCAGAAAAAGTTATATGAAAAGAAGAAACTAGTAAAACACGCAGGAAAAAATTGGTTAAAGATCAAAAACTTTCATAGTAGTTTAGGAAATGCGGGTTTCAGCGCAGTATATATATATATATAATATAGAAATATTGAGAAAATAATCAGATTTTCCATGAAAAATGTAGGTAAAAGAGCAGAAAAAGTTATATGAAAAGAAGAAACTAGTAAAAATCACAGGAAAAAGTTGGTTAAAGATCAAAAACTTTCATAGTAGTTTAGGAAATGCGGGTTTCACCGCAGTATATATATATATATATATACATATAATATAAAAATATTGAGAAAATAATCAGATTTTCCATGAAAAATGTAGGTAAAAGAGCAGAAAAAGTTATATGAAAAGAAGAAACTAGTAAAAATCACAGGAAAAAGTTGGTTAAAGATCAAAAACTTTCATAGTAGTTTAGGAAATGCGGGTTTCAGCGCAGTATATATATAAAAATAGCAGTTTATTATAAAAATATTGAGAAAATAATCAGATTTTCCATGAAAAAAGTAGGTAAAAGAGCAGAAAAAGTTATATGAAAAGAAGAAACTAGTAAAAAATCACAGGAAAAAGTTGGTTAAAGATCAAAAACTTTCATAGTAGTTTAGGAAATGCGGGTTTTAGCGCAGTATATATATATATAGATATATATATATAATATAAAAATATTGAGAAAATAATCAGATTTTCCATGAAAAATGTAGGTAAAAGAGAGGAAAAAGTTATATGAAAAGAAGAAACTAGTAAAAATCACAGGAAAAAGTTGGTTAAAGATCAAAAACTTTCATAGTAGTTTAGGAAATGCGGGTTTCAGCGCAGTATATATATATATAGATATATATATATAATATAAAAATATTGAGAAAATAATCAGATTTTCCATGAAAAATGTAGGTAAAAGAGCAGAAAAAGTTATATGAAAAGAAGAAACTAGTAAAAATCACAGGAAAAAGTTGGTTAAAGATCAAAAACTTTCATAGTAGTTTAGGAAATGCGGGTTTCAGCGCAGTATATATATAAAAAATAGCAGTATAATATAAAAATTATGAGAAAATAATCAGATTTTCCATGAAAAATGTAGGTAAAAGAGCAGAAAAAGTTATATGAAAAGAATAAACTAGTAAAAATCACAGGAAAAAGTTGGTTAAAGATCAAAAACTTTCATAGTAGTTTAGGAAATGCGGGTTTCAGCGCAGTATATATTTAAAAATAGCAAAAATATTGAGAAAATAATCAGATTTTCCATGAAAAATGTAGGTAAAAGAGCAGAAAAAGTTATATGAAAAGAAGAAACTAGTAAAAATCACAGGAAAAAGTTGGTTAAAGATCAAAAACTTTCATAGTAGTTTAGGAAATGCGGGTTTCAGCGCAGTGTATATATAAAAATAGCAGTTTAATATAAAAAATATTGAGAAAATAATCAGATTTTCCATGAAAAAAGTAGGTAAAAGAGCAGAAAAAGTTATATGAAAAGAAGAAACTAGTAAAAATCACAGGAAAAAGTTGGTTAAAGATCAAAAACTTTCATAGTAGTTTAGGAAATGCGGGTTTCAGCGCAGTATATATATAAAAATAGCAGTATAATATAAAAATATTGAGAAAATAATCAGATTTTCCATGAAAAATGTAGGTAAAAGAGCAGAAAAAGTTATATGAAAAGAAGAAACTAGTAAAAATCGCAGGAAAAAGTTGGTTAAAGATCAAAAACTTTCATAGTAGTATACCAAATGCGGGTTTCAGCGCAGTATATATATATATATATAATATAAAAATATTGAGAAAATAATCAGATTTTCCATGAAAAATGTAGGTAAAAGAGCAGAAAAAGTTATATGAAAAGAAGAAACTAGTAAAAATCACAGGAAAAAGCTGGTTAAAGATCAAAAACTTTCATAGTAGCTTAGGAAATGCGGGTTTCAGCGCAGTATATTATATATATAATATAAAAATATTGAGAAAATAATCAGATTTTCCATGAAAAATGTAGGTAAAAGAGCAGAAAAAGTTATATGAAAAGAAGAAACTAGTAAAAATCGCAGGAAAAAGTTGGTTAAAGATCAAAAACTTTCATAGTAGTTTAGGAAATGCGGGTTTCAGCGCAGTATATATGAAATTTCTACAAGCGTTTTTGTAGATTTTAAAGATTTTAAAACACTTTTACTGACTTTCTTAAATCAATTAAAAAAAGTTGCGACTGTCCGGTAGAAATAAAACGCGTGCGTATCGGGTGACGATTCGTTAACAAGTGCCAGTTTTTATTTTTCCAGTTCATTTAGTGTTTCGATAAATGATACAATATTCGTTAAACTATAAATATGGCCGCTTAGGCGCAAAATTCAAATATTATACCATTTAATTAATTCAATGTTTAATTCACAATAGTTTCTTTTCATTTTATTATTTATTATATATATTTATATAAATACGTATGTTCTGGCGAAACACCGGCCGCGTTGAAGGGCTACAGGCTTCAAACTTCCTCAGGCAGAACCGCTAACTTTACGATGGGGCGTCTTATTACGCCGTTTCGCGTCCTTACTTCCGCCACTCTGACCTTTCCGTCCGCCCCTTCGACGACTGCGACGACTCGGCCGATTGTCCAATGTTGCGGTGGACTGTTGTCTTCGTGGACGACGACGACCTTTCCGACCACGAGGTTGGGTTGCTCCTTGGCCCATTTGCTGCGACCTTGCAGGCTCGTCAGGTAGTCCCTTGACCACTTCTGCCAGAACTGCTGCTTGAGACAGCATACAAGCTGCCATCTTTTTAAGCAGCCCATTCGAGTTTCCGGCAATTGCTCTGGTGGTAGCGCTCGAAGCGGGCTTCCTATAAGGAGGTGTGCAGGTGTGAGCGCCTCGCCGTCGTTGGGGTCTGCGCTGAGGGGTGCGATGGGCCTTGAATTTAGCACTGCCTCGACCTCGGCGAGAATCGTGAGCAGTTCCTCGCTCGTTAGAAGGGCGTTCCCCACGGTCCGGTGTAGCAGTCCCTTGGCTGATTTCACTGCCGCTTCCCACAGACCGCCGAAATGAGGAGCCCTTGGCGGTATGAAGGCGAAGTTGAAGCCTTCCTCTGCTGCGAATTGGTGAACGGCTTCCCTTCCTCGTTCGAACTGCGTCCGAGCTTCCTGCAGCTTCCTCTGAGCTCCCACGAAGTTGGTCCCGTTGTCGCAGTGTATGGTCTTCGGAAGTCCTCGACGAGCGATGAACCTTTTTAGAGCAAAGATAAAACAATCGGAAGACAAGTCCGTGGTTAGTTCAAAATGTACAGCCTTGGAAGAGAAACACACAAAGACGGCAATGTACGTTTTTACAGGTGGCCGACCACGAATTTTCAAGGTTGTGTACACGGGGCCACAAAAGTCAACGCCACATATAAGAAAGGGTCGTTGTGCTTTAAGTCGGTCGGCTGGCAAATTACCCATGATTTGGGTCAGCAATTTTGGCCTGTACTTAAAGCAGTGTACACAACTTTGCACAGTTTTTCGGCATGCTTCTTGGGCATTTACTAGCCACAATCTTTCTCGAAGCAGAGCCACCAATGCTTTGGGACCAGCATGGCAATTTTTTCTGTGCAAATACCGCAAATACGTCTTGATAAAATTCGTATTTTTTGAAAGCAACAGCAGAAATTTTGCATCATACTCAATCGGTGCATGGAGCAGGCGTCCGCCCACTCGAAGAAACGAGAATGTAAATTCCCCATCTTTAAACTCATGCAAGAATGGATTGAGTTTCTGAATGTTTGGTGCAAGTGCGAGATTTCGTTTTAGTTTTCGGATGTCCTCGGAGAATTCCTGATGTTGAACAATTTCTATTAGCTTTAGAAATGCCAACTTCAACTCTTGAGCCGATGGCGTGGCTTCAAACGTTTCGATTCTATTCTTCATTTTTCTGATGAAGCGCATGATGTACACAAAAATTCTTGCTATCTTTGCATACGACGAACATTTGTCGATCATTTTGAGGGTGTTCGATCGCTAGTAATGCTAGCTTCGTCTTTCTCGTTTCTAGGGCCTCTTCTTCCGGCGAGAGCTCAAATCGCGCATTGCTGGGCCATGACGCTGGACTTTCTAGAAGGAACAATGGACCGTGAAACCAAATTGACTCCTTTAGTTCATCCACGTTACAACCTCTAGATACAATGTCCGCTGGATTTTGTTTGGATGGGACATGTCTCCATGATATTTTTTGTGTCCACTCTTGAATTTCTGACACACGATTAGCCACAAATGTTGTCAGATTTGAAGGTTGAGTTCTTATCCAGTGCAAAGTTATTTCGGAATCTGTCCAAAATACTGTTTGCTCTACCTGGAGATTCAACATTGCCGATACTCTCATCCACAATTTTGATAGAGTATGCGCTGCGCAAAGTTCCAATCGAGGAAGCGACTTGATTTTTAAGGGCGCCACCTTTGACTTTGCAGTTAATAGCGTCGACTTGATGCCTGATTTGGTTTGGCTGCGTATGTAAATGCAGCAACCATATGCTCTCATTGAGGCATCGGCGAACCCATGAACTTCAATCTTCGCGTTGGAGTGTGTCTCTACAAAGCGCGGTATTTTTATATTTTGAAGTTGTGTCAAGTTTATCTTGAAGTTCTGCCAACTGGTATCAAGGCGCAATGGAATCGACTCGTCCCAATCTAATTTTGCAATCCATAGCTCTTGTAGCAAGATTTTTGCTTAAGTCACTATGGGGCATAATAGTCCAAGAGGATCAAAGAGACGTGAAGAAACTGATAGAATGTTTCTCTTCGTCGCTGGAAGATCATTAAAGTTTTCTTCTAGCTTGAAGCTAAAGATGTCTTCCCTAGGTTTCCAGTGAATTCCTAGCGTTTTCGTGAAGTCTGAATCATTAAATTTGATTTCCTTTTCAGGATTCCCTTCTTCGTAGAACGCTGGATGATTCGAAAACCATTTGGCTAATTGAAATCTGGCGCCCAACGTGGGGCCTGCTCGGGCGCCATGAAATTTCTACAAGCGTTTTTGTAGATTTTAAAGATTTTAAAACACTTTTACTTACTTTCATAAATCAATTAAAAAAAGTTGCGACGGTCCGGTAGAAATAAAACGCGTGCGTATCGGGTGACGATTCGTTAACAAGTGCCAGTTTTTATTTTTCCAGTTCATTTAGTGTTTCGATAAATGATACAATATTCGTTAAACTATAAATATGGCCGCTTAGGCGCAAAATTCAAATATTATACCATTTAATTAATTCAATGTTTAATTCACAATAGTTTCTTTTCATTTTATTATTTATTATATATATTTATATAAATACGTATGTTCTGGCGAAACACCGGCCGCGTTGAAGGGCTACAGGCTTCAAACTTCCTCAGGCAGAACCGCTAACTTTACGATGGGGCGTCTTATTACGCCGTTTCGCGTCCTTACTTCCGCCACTCTGACCTTTCCGTCCGCCCCTTCGACGACTGCGACGACTCGGCCGATTGTCCAATGTTGCGGTGGACTGTTGTCTTCGTGGACGACGACGACCTTTCCGACCACGAGGTTGGGTTGCTCCTTGGCCCATTTGCTGCGACCTTGCAGGCTCGTCAGGTAGTCCCTTGACCACTTCTGCCAGAACTGCTGCTTGAGACAGCATACAAGCTGCCATCTTTTTAAGCAGCCCATTCGAGTTTCCGGCAATTGCTCTGGTGGTAGCGCTCGAAGCGGGCTTCCTATAAGGAGGTGTGCAGGTGTGAGCGCCTCGCCGTCGTTGGGGTCTGCGCTGAGGGGTGCGATGGGCCTTGAATTTAGCACTGCCTCGACCTCGGCGAGAATCGTGAGCAGTTCCTCGCTCGTTAGAAGGGCGTTCCCCACGGTCCGGTGTAGCAGTCCCTTGGCTGATTTCACTGCCGCTTCCCACAGACCGCCGAAATGAGGAGCCCTTGGCGGTATGAAGGCGAAGTTGAAGCCTTCCTCTGCTGCGAATTGGTGAACGGCTTCCCTTCCTCGTTCGAACTGCGTCCGAGCTTCCTGCAGCTTCCTCTGAGCTCCCACGAAGTTGGTCCCGTTGTCGGAGTGTATGGTCTTCGGAAGTCCTCGACGAGCGATGAACCTTTTTAGAGCAAAGATAAAACAATCGGAAGACAAGTCCGTGGTTAGTTCAAAATGTACAGCCTTGGAAGAGAAACACACAAAGACGGCAATGTACGTTTTTACAGGTGGCCGACCACGAATTTTCAAGGTTGTGTACACGGGGCCACAAAAGTCAACGCCACATATAAGAAAGGGTCGTTGTGCTTTAAGTCGGTCGGCTGGCAAATTACCCATGATTTGGGTCAGCAATTTTGGCCTGTACTTAAAGAAGTGTACACAACTTTGCACAGTTTTTCGGCATGCTTCTTGGGCATTTACTAGCCACAATCTTTCTCGAAGCAGAGCCACCAATGCTTTGGGACCAGCATGGCAATTTTTTCTGTGCAAATACCGCAAATACGTCTTGATAAAATTCGTATTTTTTGAAAGCAACAGCAGAAATTTTGCATCATACTCAATCGGTGCATGGAGCAGGCGTCCGCCCACTCGAAGAAACGAGAATGTAAATTCCCCATCTTTAAACTCATGCAAGAATGGATTGAGTTTCTGAATGTTTGGTGCAAGTGCGAGATTTCGTTTTAGTTTTCGGATGTCCTCGGAGAATTCCTGATGTTGAACAATTTCTATTAGCTTTAGAAATGCCAACTTCAACTCTTGAGCCGATGGCGTGGCTTCAAACGTTTCGATTCTATTCTTCATTTTTCTGATGAAGCGCATGATGTACACAAAAATTCTTGCTATCTTTGCATACGACGAACATTTGTCGATCATTTTGAGGGTGTTCGATCGCTAGTAATGCTAGCTTCGTCTTTCTCGTTTCTAGGGCCTCTTCTTCCGGCGAGAGCTCAAATCGCGCATTGCTGGGCCATGACGCTGGACTTTCTAGAAGGAACAATGGACCGTGAAACCAAATTGACTCCTTTAGTTCATCCACGTTACAACCTCTAGATACAATGTCCGCTGGATTTTGTTTGGATGGGACATGTCTCCATGATATTTTTTGTGTCCACTCTTGAATTTCTGACACACGATTAGCCACAAATGTTGTCAGATTTGAAGGTTGAGTTCTTATCCAGTGCAAAGTTATTTCGGAATCTGTCCAAAATACTGTTTGCTCTACCTGGAGATTCAACATTGCCGATACTCTCATCCACAATTTTGATAGAGTATGCGCTGCGCAAAGTTCCAATCGAGGAAGCGACTTGATTTTTAAGGGCGCCACCTTTGACTTTGCAGTTAATAGCGTCGACTTGATGCCTGATTTGGTTTGGCTGCGTATGTAAATGCAGCAACCATATGCTCTCATTGAGGCATCGGCGAACCCATGAACTTTAATCTTCGCGTTGGAGTGTGTCTCTACAAAGCGCGGTATTTTTATATTTTGAAGTTGTGTCAAGTTTATCTTGAAGTTCTGCCAACTGGTATCAAGGCGCAATGGAATCGACTCGTCCCAATCTAATTTTGCAATCCATAGCTCTTGTAGCAAGATTTTTGCTTAAGTCACTATGGGGCATAATAGTCCAAGAGGATCAAAGAGACGTGAAGAAACTGATAGAATGTTTCTCTTCGTCGCTGGAAGATCATTAAAGTTTTCTTCTAGCTTGAAGCTAAAGATGTCTTCCCTAGGTTTCCAGTGAATTCCTAGCGTTTTCGTGAAGTCTGAATCATTAAATTTGATTTCCTTTTCAGGATTCCCTTCTTCGTAGAACGCTGGATGATTCGAAAACCATTTGGCTAATTGAAATCTGGCGCCCAACGTGGGGCCTGCTCGGGCGCCATGAAATTTCTACAAGCGTTTTTGTAGATTTTAAAGATTTTAAAACACTTTTACTTACTTTCATAAATCAATTAAAAAAAGTTGCGACGGTCCGGTAGAAATAAAACGCGTGCGTATCGGGTGACGATTCGTTAACAAGTGCCAGTTTTTATTTTTCCAGTTCATTTAGTGTTTCGATAAATGATACAATATTCGTTAAACTATAAATATGGCCGCTTAGGCGCAAAATTCAAATATTATACCATTTAATTAATTCAATGTTTAATTCACAATAGTTTCTTTTCATTTTATTATTTATTATATATATTTATATAAATACGTATGTTCTGGCGAAACAATATATTTAAAAATAGCAAAAATATTGAGAAAATAATCAGATTTTCCATGAAAAATGTAGGTAAAAGATCAGAAAAAGTTATATGAAAAGAAGAAACTAGTAAAAATCACAGGAAAAAGTTGGTTAAAGATCAAAAACTTTCATAGTAGTTTAGGAAATGCGGGTTTCAGCGCAGTATATATATATATAATATAAAAATATTGAGAAAATAATCATATATTCCATGAAAAAAGTAGGTAAAAGAGCAGAAAAAGTTATATGAAAAGAAGAAACTAGTAAAAATCACAGGAAAAAGTTGGTTAAAGATCAAAAACTTTCATAGTAGTTTAGGAAATGCGGGTTTCAGCGCAGTATATATATAAAAATAGCAGTATAATATAAAAATATTGAGAAAATAATCAGATTTTCCATGAAAAATGTAGGTAAAAGAGCAGAAAAAGTTATATGAAAAGAAGAAACTAGTAAAAATCACAGGAAAAAATTGGTTAAAGATCAAAAACTTTCATAGTAGTTTAGGAAATGCGGGTTTCAGCGCAGTATATATATATATATAATATAGAAATATTGAGAAAATAATCAGATTTTCCATGAAAAATGTAGGTAAAAGAGCAGAAAAAGTTATATGAAAAGAAGAAACTAGTAAAAATCACAGGAAAAAGTCGGTTAAAGATCAAAAACTTTCATAGTAGTTTAGGAAATGCGGGTTTCAGCGCAGTATATATATATATAATATATAAAAATATTGAGAAAATAATCAGATTTTCCATGAAAAATGTAGGTAAAAGAGCAGAAAAAGTTATATGAAAAGAAGAAACTAGTAAAAATCACAGGAAAAAGTTGGTTAAAGATCAAAAACTTTCATAGTAGTTTAGGAAATGCGAGTTTCAGCGCAGTATATATATATATATATATATATACATATAATATAAAAATATTGAGAAAATAATCAGATTTTCCATGAAAAATGTAGGTAAAAGAGCAGAAAAAGTTATATGAAAAGAAGAAACTAGTAAAAATCACAGGAAAAAGTTGGTTAAAGATCAAAAACTTTCATAGTAGTTTAGGAAATGCGGGTTTCAGCGCAGTATATATATAAAAATAGCAGTTTATTATAAAAATATTGAGAAAATAATCAGATTTTCCATGAAAAATGTAGGTAAAAGAGCAGAAAAAGTTATATGAAAAGAAGAAACTAGTAAAAATCACAGGAAAAAGTTGGTTAAAGATCAAAAACTTTCATAGTAGTTTAGGAAATGCGGGTTTCAGCGCAGTGTATATATATATAGATATATATATATATAATATAAAAATATTGAGAAAATAATCAGATTTTCCATGAAAAATGTAGGTAAAAGAGCAGAAAAAGTTATATGAAAAGAAGAAACTAGTAAAAATCACAGGAAAAAGTTGGTTAAAGATCAAAAACTTTCATAGTAGTTTAGGAAATGCGGGTTTCGGCGCAGTATATATATAAAAATTGCAGTATAATATAAAAATATTGAGAAAATAATCAGATTTTCCATGAAAAATGTAGGTAAAAGAGCAGAAAAAGTTATATGAAAAGAAGAAACTAGTAAAAATCACAGGAAAAAGTTGGTTAAAGATCAAAAACTTTCATAGTAGTTTAGGAAATGCGGGTTTCAGCGCAGTATATATATATATAGATATATATATATAATATAAAAATATTGAGAAAATAATAAGATTTTCCATGAAAAATGTAGGTAAAAGAGCAGAAAAAGTTATATGAAAAGAAGAAACTAGTAAAAATCACAGGAAAATGTTGGTTAAAGATCACAAACTTTCATAGTAGTTTAGGAAATGCGGGTTTCAGCGCAGTATATATATAAAAATAGCAGTATTATATAAAAATATTGAGAAAATAATCAGATTTTCCATGAAAAATGTAGGTAAAAGAGCAGAAAAAGTTATATGAAAAGAATAAACTAGTAAAAATCACAGGAAAAAGTTGGTTAAAGATCAAAAACTTTCATAGTAGTTTAGGAAATGCGGGTTTCAGCGCAGTATATATTTAAAAATAGCAAAAATATTGAGAAAATAATCAGATTTTCCATGAAAAATGTAGGTAAAAGAGCAGAAAAAGTTATATGAAAAGAAGAAACTAGTAAAAATCACAGGAAAGAGTTGGTTAAAGATCAAAAACTTTCATAGTAGTTTAGGAAATGCGGGTTTCAGCGCAGTATATATATATATAATATAAAAATATGGAGAAAAAAATCAGATTTTCCATGAAAAATGTAGGTAAAAGAGCAGAAAAAGTTATATGAAAAGAAGAAACTAGTAAAAATCGCAGGAAAAAGTTGGTTAAAGATCAAAAACTTTCATAGTAGTATACCAAATGCGGGTTTCAGCGCAGTATATATATGTATGTAATATAAAAATATTGAGAAAATAATCAGATTTTCCATGAAAAATGTAGGTAAAAGAGCAGAAAAAGTTATATGAAAAGAAGAAACTAGTAAAAATCACAGGAAAAAGTTGGTTAAAGATCAAAAACTTTCATAGTAGTTTAGGAAATGCGGGTTTCAGCGCAGTATATATATATATATAATATAAAAATATTGAGAAAATAATCAGATTTTCCATGAAAAATGTAGGTAAAAGAGCAGAAAAAGTTATATGAAAAGAAGAAACAAGAAAAAATCACAGGAAAAAGTTGGTTAAAGATCAAAAACTTTCATAGTAGTTTAGGAAATGCGGGTTTCAGCGCAGTATATATATAAAAATAGCAGTATAATATAAAAATATTGAGAAAATAATCAGATTTTCCATGAAAAATGTAGGTAAAAGAGCAGAAAAAGTTATATGAAAAGAATAAACTAGTAAAAATCACAGGAAAAAGTTGGTTAAAGATCAAAAACTTTCATAGTAGTTTAGGAAATGCGGGTTTCAGCGCAGTGTACATATAAAAATAGCAGTTTAATATAAAAATATTGAGAAAATAATCATATTTTCCATGAAAAAAGTAGGTAAAAGAGCAGAAAAAGTTATATGAAAAGAAGAAACTAGTAAAAATCACAGGAAAAAGTTGGTTAAAGATCAAAAACTTTCATAGTAGTTTAGGAAATGCGGGTTTCAGCGCAGTATATATATAAAAATAGCAGTATAATATAAAAATATTGAGAAAATAATCAGATTTTCCATGAAAAATGTAGGTAAAAGAGCAGAAAAAGTTATATGAAAAGAAGAAACTAGTAAAAATCGCAGGAAAAAATTGGTTAAAGATCAAAAACTTTCATAGTAGTTTAGGAAATGCGGGTTTCAGCGCAGTATATATATATATATAATATAGAAATATTGAGAAAATAATCAGATTTTCCATGAAAAATGTAGGTAAAAGAGCAGAAAAAGTTATATGAAAAGAAGAAACTAGTAAAAATCACAGGAAAAACTTGGTTAAAGATCAAAAACTTTCATAGTAGTTTAGGAAATGCGGGTTTCAGCGCAGTATATATATAAAAATAGCAAAAATATTTAGAAAATAATCAGATTTTCCATGAAAAATGTAGGTAAAAGAGCAGAAAAAGTTTTATGAAAAGAAGAAACTAGTAAAAATCACAGGAAAAAGTTGGTTAAAGATCAAAAACTTTCATAGTAGTTTAGGAAATGCGGGTTTCAGCGCAGTATATATATAAAAATAGCAGTTTAATATAAAAATATTGAGAAAATAATCAGATTTTCCATGAAAAAAGTAGGTATAAAAGCAGAAAAAGTTATATGAAAAGAAGAAACTAGTAAAAATCACAGGAAAAAGTTGGTTAAAGATCAAAAACTTTCATAGTAGTTTAGGAAATGCGGGTTTCAGCGCAGTATATATATATATAATATAAAAATATTGAGAAAATAATCAGATTTTCCATGAAAAATGTAGGTAAAAGAGCAGAAAAAGTTTTATGAAAAGAAGAAACTAGTAAAAATCACAGGAAAAAGTTGGTTAAAGATCAAAAACTTTCATAGTAGTTTAGGAAATGCGGGTTTCAGCGCAGTATATATATAAAAATAGCAGTTTAATATAAAAATATTGAGAAAGTAATCAGATTTTCCATGAAAAAAGTAGGTATAAAAGCAGAAAAAGTTATATGAAAAGAAGAAACTAGTAAAAATCACAGGAAAAAGTTGGTTAAAGATCAAAAACTTTCATAGTAGTTTAGGAAATGCGGGTTTCAGCGCAGTATATATATATATATATATATGTAATATAAAAATATTGAGAAAATAATCAGATTTTCCATGATAAATGTAGGTAAAAGAGCAGAAAAAGTTATATGAAAAGAAGAAACTAGTAAAAATCACAGGAAACAGTTGGTTACATATCAAAAACTTTCATAGTAGTTTAGGAAATGCGGGTTTCAGCGCAGTATATATATATATAATATAAAAATATTGAGAAAATAATCAGATTTTCCATGAAAAATGTAGGTAAAAGAGCAGAAAAAGTTATATGAAAAGAAGAAACTAGTAAAAATCACAGGAAAAAGTTGGTTAAAGATCAAAACTTTTCATAGTAGTTTAGGAAATGCGGGTTTCAGCGCAGTATATATATATATAATATAAAAATATTGAGAAAATAATCAGATTTTCCATAAAAAAAGTAGGTAAAAGAGCAAAAAAAGTTATATGAAAAGATGAAACTAGTAAAAATCACAGGAAAAAGTTGGTTAAAGTTTAAAAACTTTCATAGTAGTTTAGGAAATTCGGGTTTCAGCGCAGTATATATATAAAAATAGCAGTATAATATAAAAATATTGAGAAAATAATCAGATTTTCCATGAAAAATGTAGGTAAAAGAGCAGAAAAAGTTATATGAAAAGAAGAAACTAGTAAAAATCACAGGAAAAAGTTGGTTAAAGATCAAAAACTTTCATAGTAGTTTAGGAAATGCGGGTTTCAGCGCAGTGTACATATAAAAATAGCAGTTTAATATAAAAATATTGAGAAAATAATCATATTTTCCATGAAAAAAGTAGGTAAAAGAGCAGAAAAAGTTATATGAAAAGAAGAAACTAGTAAAAATCACAGGAAAAAGTTGGTTAAAGATCAAAAACTTTCATAGTAGTTAAGGAAATGCGGGTTTCAGCGCAGTATATATATAAAAATAGCAGTATAATATAAAAATATTGAGAAAATAATCAGATTTTCCATGAAAAATGTAGGTAAAAGAGCAGAAAAAGTTATATGAAAAGAAGAAACTAGTAAAAATCGCAGGAAAAAATTGGTTAAAGATCAAAAACTTTCATAGTAGTTTAGGAAATGCGGGTTTCAGCGCAGTATATATATATATATAATATAGAAATATTGAGAAAATAATCAGATTTTCCATGAAAAATGTAGGTAAAAGAGCAGAAAAAGTTATATGAAAAGAAGAAACTAGTAAAAATCACAGGAAAAACTTGGTTAAAGATCAAAAACTTTCATAGTAGTTTAGGAAATGCGGGTTTCAGCGCAGTATATATATAAAAATAGCAAAAATATTTAGAAAATAATCAGATTTTCCATGAAAAATGTAGGTAAAAAGAGCAGAAAAAGTTTTATGAAAAGAAGAAACTAGTAAAAATCACAGGAAAAAGTTGGTTAAAGATCAAAAACTTTCATAGTAGTTTAGGAAATGCGGGTTTCAGCGCAGTATATATATAAAAATAGCAGTTTAATATAAAAATATTGAGAAAAAAATCAGATTTTCCATGAAAAAAGTAGGTATAAAAGCAGAAAAAGTTATATGAAAAGAAGAAACTAGTAAAAATCACAGGAAAAAGTTGGTTAAAGATCAAAAACTTTCATAGTAGTTTAGGAAATGCGGGTTTCAGCGCAGTATATATATAAAAATAGCAAAAATATTTAGAAAATAATCAGATTTTCCATGAAAAATGTAGGTAAAAGAGCAGAAAAAGTTTTATGAAAAGAAGAAACTAGTAAAAATCACAGGAAAAAGTTGGTTAAAGATCAAAAACTTTCATAGTAGTTTAGGAAATGCGGGTTTCAGCGCAGTATATATATAAAAATAGCAGTTTAATATAAAAATATTGAGAAAGTAATCAGATTTTCCATGAAAAAAGTAGGTATAAAAGCAGAAAAAGTTATATGAAAAGAAGAAACTAGTAAAAATCACAGGAAAAAGTTGGTTAAAGATCAAAAACTTTCATAGTAGTTTAGGAAATGCGGGTTTCAGCGCAGTATATATATATATAATATAAAAATATTGAGAAAATAATCAGATTTTCCATGAAAAATGTAGGTAAAAGAGCAGAAAAAGTTTTATGAAAAGAAGAAACTAGTAAAAATCACAGGAAAAAGTTGGTTAAAGATCAAAAACTTTCATAGTAGTTTAGGAAATGCGGGTTTCAGCGCAGTATATATATAAAAATAGCAGTATAATATAAAAATATTGAGAAAATAATCAGATTTTCCATGAAAAATGTAGGTAAAAGAGCAGAAAAAGTTATATGAAAAGAATAAACTAGTAAAAATCACAGGAAAAAGTTGGTTAAAGATCAAAAACTTTCATAGTAGTTTAGGAAATGCGGGTTTCAGCGCAGTATATATTTAAAAATAGCAAAAATATTGAGAAAATAATCAGATTTTCCATGAAAAATGTAGGTAAAAGAGCAGAAAAAGTTATATGAAAAGAAGAAACTAGTAAAAATCACAGGAAAAAGTTGGTTAAAGATCAAAAACTTTCATAGTAGTTTAGGAAATGCGGGTTTCAGCGCAGTGTACATATAAAAATAGCAGTATAATATAAAAATATTGAGAAAAATAATGTATTTTCCATGAAAAAAGTAGGTAAAAGAGCAGAAAAAGTTATATGAAAAGAAGAAACTAGTAAAAATCACAGGAAAAAGTTGGTTAAAGATCAAAATCTTTCATAGTAGTTTAGGAAATGCGGGTTTCAGCGCAGTATATATATATATAATATAAAAAATATTGAGAAAATAATCAGATTTTCCATAAAAAAAGTAGGTAAAAGAGCAAAAAAAGTTATATGAAAAGAAGAAACTAGTAAAAATCACAGGAAAAAGTTGGTTAAAGATCAAAAACTTTCATAGTAGTTTAGGAAATGCGGGTTTCAGCGCAGTGTACATATAAAAATAGCAGTTTAATATAAAAATATTGAGAAAATAATCATATTTTCCATGAAAAAAGTAGGTAAAAGAGCAGAAAAAGTTATATGAAAAGAAGAAACTAGTAAAAATCACAGGAAAAAGTTGGTTAAAGATCAAAAACTTTCATAGTAGTTTAGGAAATGCGGGTTTCAGCGCAGTATATATATAAAAATAGCAGTATAATATAAAAATATTGAGAAAATAATCAGATTTTCCATGAAAAATGTAGGTAAAAGAGCAGAAAAAGTTATATGAAAAGAAGAAACTAGTAAAAATCGCAGGAAAAAATTGGTTAAAGATCAAAAACTTTCATAGTAGTTTAGGAAATGCGGGTTTCAGCGCAGTATATATATATATATATAATATAGAAATATTGAGAAAATAATCAGATTTTCCATGAAAAATGTAGGTAAAAGAGCAGAAAAAGTTATATGAAAAGAAGAAACTAGTAAAAATCACAGGAAAAACTTGGTTAAAGATCAAAAATTTTCATAGTAGTTTAGGAAATGCGGGTTTCAGCGCAGTATATATATAAAAATAGCAAAAATATTTAGAAAATAATCAGATTTTCCATGAAAAATGTAGGTAAAAGAGCAGAAAAAGTTTTATGAAAAGAAGAAACTAGTAAAAATCACAGGAAAAAGTTGGTTAAAGATCAAAAACTTTCATAGTAGTTTAGGAAATGCGGGTTTCAGCGCAGTATATATATAAAAAATAGCAGTTTAATATAAAAATATTGAGAAAATAATCAGATTTTCCATGAAAAAAGTAGGTATAAAAGCAGAAAAAGTTATATGAATAGAAGAAACTAGTAAAAATCACAGGAAAAAGTTGGTTAAAGATCAAAAACTTTCATAGTAGTTTAGGAAATGCGGGTTTCAGCGCAGTATATATATATATAATATAAAAATATTGAGAAAATAATCAGATTTTCCATGAAAAATGTAGGTAAAAGAGCAGAAAAAGTTTTATGAAAAGAAGAAACTAGTAAAAATCACAGGAAAAAGTTGGTTAAAGATCAAAAACTTTCATAGTAGTTTAGGAAATGCGGGTTTCAGCGCAGTATATATATAAAAATAGCAGTTTAATATAAAAATATTGAGAAAGTAATCAGATTTTCCATGAAAAAAGTAGGTATAAAAGCAGAAAAAGTTATATGAAAAGAAGAAACTAGTAAAAATCACAGGAAAAAGTTGGTTAAAGATCAAAAACTTTCATAGTAGTTTAGGAAATGCGGGTTTCAGCGCAGTATATATATATATATATATATGTAATATAAAAATATATAGAAAATAATCAGATTTTCCATGATAAATGTAGGTAAAAGAGCAGAAAAATTTATATGAAAAGAAGAAACTAGTAAAAATCACAGGAAACAGTTGGTTACATATCAAAAACTTTCATAGTAGTTTAGGAAATGCGGGTTTCAGCGCAGTATATATATATATAATATAAAAATATTGAGAAAATAATCAGATTTTCCATGAAAAATGTAGGTAAAAGAGCAGAAAAAGTTATATGAAAAGAAGAAACTAGTAAAAATCACAGGAAAAAGTTGGTTAAAGATCAAAACTTTTCATAGTAGTTTAGGAAATGCGGGTTTCAGCGCAGTATATATATATATAATATAAAAATATTGAGAAAATAATCAGATTTTCCATGAAAAATGTAGGTAAAAGAGCAAAAAAAGTTATATGAAAAGATGAAACTAGTAAAAATCACAGGAAAAAGTTGGTTAAAGATCAAAAACTTTCATAGTAGTTTAGGAAATGCGGGTTTCAGCGCAGTATATATATAAAAATAGCAGTATAATATAAAAATATTGAGAAAATAATCAGATTTTCCATGAAAAATGTAGGTAAAAGAGCAGAAAAAGTTATATGAAAAGAAGAAACTAGTAAAAATCACAGGAAAAAGTTGGTTAAAGATCAAAAACTTTCATAGTAGTTTAGGAAATGCGGGTTTCGGCGCAGTATATATATAAAAATAGCAGTATAATATAAAAATATTGAGAAAATAATCAGATTTTCCATGAAAAATGTAGGTAAAAGAGCAGAAAAAGTTATATGAAAAGAAGAAACTAGTAAAAATCGCAGGAAAAAATTGGTTAAAGATCAAAAACTTTCATAGTAGTTTAGGAAATGCGGGTTTCAGCGCAGTATATATATAAAAATAGCAGTTTATTATAAAAATATTGAGAAAATAATCAGATTTTCCATGAAAAAAGTAGGTAAAAGAGCAGAAAAAGTTATATGAAAAGAAGAAACTAGTAAAAATCACAGGAAAAAGTTGGTTAAAGATCAAAAACTTTCATAGTAGTTTAGGAAATGCGGGTTTCAGCGCAGTATATATATATATATATAATATAAAAATATTGAGAAAATAATCAGATTTTCCATGAAAAATGTAGGTAAAAGAGCAGAAAAAGTTATATGAAAAGAAGAAACTAGTAAAAATCACAGGAAAAAGTTGGTTAAAGATCAAAAACTTTCATAGTAGTTTAGGAAATGCGGGTTTCAGCGCAGTATATATATATATAATATATAAAAATGTTGAGAAAATAATCAGATTTTCCATGACAAATGTAGGTAAAAGAGCAGAAAAAGTTATATGAAAAGAAGAAACTAGTAAAAATCACAGGAAACAGTTGGTTACATATCAAAAACTTTCATAGTAGTTTAGGAAATGCGGGTTTCAGCGCAGTATATATATATATATAATATAAAAATATTGAGAAAATAATCAGATTTTCCATGAAAAATGTAGGTAAAAGAGCAGAAAAAGTTATATGAAAAGAAGAAACTAGTAAAAATCACAGGAAAAAGTTGGTTAAAGATCAAAAACTTTCATAGTAGTTTAGGAAATGCGGGTTTCAGCGCAGT